>JAODAL010006017.1:0-137731 GCA_025379985.1 Phyllomedusa bahiana | reverse complement strand
GTTTGGGGGGGTTCTACTAATGCAACATAAAACGGCCCCCCGCCAATCCAGCTTTTTTTGCACCCCCAAAAAACCAAATAGCGCTTCTTCACTTCTGAAAACCCACAAAGGGTTGCCAAATTTTCTTTATGACCCAAAAAGGGGTATTGAAAACACTAAAGAAAAACATTGTGAAATGGGTTTTGGGTTTGTTTTTTTTTTCCTACATTCCATTGACCAGGGAAAAAAATTTTGGGGCAAAAAAATTAATTTTTTTAAAAAATTTTAAAAATTTTCATTTTTATGGTCTAATTCTAAAAATTTTTCCTGTGAAAACTGTGGGGGGCCCAATAAACTCACTCCCACCCCTTGATAATTCTTTGGGGGGTGTATTTTTTCCCATAAAGGGTCTTTTCATTTTTGTTTTTTTTGTTTTTGGCCCCCTTAGGTGTCGGGAAACCCTTTTATAGGGTTGCCTATAAAATTCAAAATAAAATGATATCTCCAAAACCCCAGTGGGTTTTTCCTTTAAATTTTCGGGAGGGCTTTTTTTTTAAAGTCAAAAAACATACAAAGGGCCACATAAATATATTTTTTAAAAACAGCAAAGTAGGGAAATTTTAACATTGATTGTTTTTTTTTTTTACCATATCCCAAAATTTCCCTAAAAAAAAAGATTAAAATTGAAAATTGAAAAAAAAAAATTAAAATTTTTTGGAAATTTTTTTAAAACCCCGCCATTTTTTTCTTTAATTCCTGAAAAACACCAAAGGGGGGTTTTAACAGACTTTCAAAAAATGCTGTTTTAAAAAATCCCTTTTGAAGGTTTTTATTTTCTTACATGGGGTTTTTTAGGGGGGTTTTTCTAACAATAGCCCCTAAAATTCACAGGGAAAAATTTAATTTGGCCCCCTAAAAAAAATCTGGGGTTTTGAATTTTTCCCTTGAAAATTTGAAAAATTCCCAAACATATTTGTAACCCCGGCTAACTTCCTAAAACATTTTAAAAAAAAAAAAAAAAAAAATTATAAAAACCATAAAAGGGAAGGGCCATATGGAAGTTGCTATTTAAATACAATTTTTTGTTTTATTACTACTGCCCTTAGATGGAAAAATTTTTTTGAATTTTTGAAAATGGAAATTTTTTTTTCCCAAAAAAATTTTTCCCCGATTTTTTTTAAATTTTTTTTCACAAAAAAAGAAGAAATTATTTGGCCCAAAAAAATTTTCTTACCTTTTTTTAAAAAACATAATATTTCACAAAAAAACCAACCCTCTAAAATCACAGGGATGGGTAAAAGCTTTAAAAAAGTTATTTTTAACATAAAGTGACAAAATGACGGGTTTTTTTGAAAAAAATGTTTCTGTGGGAAGGGCCCCAAAAACGGGGCCCCGGGGGGTTAAGGGGTTAAAAAACCTAAATAAGCAATCCAGTAAAAATAGAATTTGTATTATCTATGGATTTCTTTCTCTAAGGAGTATTTATTTCTTACACAAGCATAGCAGATCCACAAGATAAACTAAAAAAAATTTTCTGTTTGGGGTTCGAGCCCACCAAAAAAGGGGGGAAAAAGGAGTTAAAAAGTTGGCTGAAAACATTGGGGCCCAATATGAATAAGGGGGGGCTGCCCAAAAGGGGTTCTGGGCCCTTTTAACCACAAGCACCCCCCTTTTATTTTTGAAATTTGTGCCTAAATATCGGGGGGAACCGAAACGGGGGGCAGGGCGCTTTACAACCGAAGGGAATTTACACTTTTTATGAAAGGGAAAACCCGGCAAAAAAATGGGTTAAAATTTTAACGGGCGGGAACGGGAAAACCCCACTTTAAAATTTTGTTTTCCTTTGAGCCAGAATTGCCCATCATTGCGCTAAAAAGCGCCGGGAATTTAGGGCCCCCAAAAGTAGAGCAGTTCAATAGATTCAGGGGCGCATTCAACACAAATTAAAATGCACTAAAAATTGACATCTAAGTGCAAAAAATCATACATGCTGTCCTAGGTGTGTTATCCTCTCTAGTTATAGTTGTGAACAGCCCATTTCGGGAATCCCCAAAGACTAAAATGAAAAATAGCCCCCCTGCAATCCTCTTTCTAAAGGGCCCGGGAGCAGGAAAAACCCCCCATTTTAACCCTTTTGGCATCCCAAAATTAAAACCCTCTAAATAAAGTGGCCCTCAAACTTCGGGCCCCCCCACCTTTTGGGAAAAACCCTCCCAACTCCCCAAATCATGCCCACGGGTTATAGAAAAATAAAAATGCATGATGGGGGTTTTTTATTTTTCCCCAACCCGCTTTGGGGGGCCGCAGTTTTGAGACCACTGCTCTAAATAAAGACCTCAGACATTTAGGCAGTTACAATTAAAGTGCCCTTTAAAAAGGGGTCCCCTCTAAGATTTACAAACCTGGGGGGGTATAAATTTTGACAATATGGCCCCCCTTTTACCGAAGATTTTTTGGCATCCCTGTCTTAAAAAGGTCCCCTTAAATTTTTTTTTTAAAGGTTTTTTTAAAAGAGTTTATTGGGCCTTTATCTAGCAGGTACTCCAGAAACATTGACATACTCCCGGCTTCACGTTTTTAAAGGTTTTCAAAACTAAGGGGGAGAACAAAAGGGAGACAACCCTTGCAAAACTACATTTTAAAAACCCTTTTTTTTCCTTTTTCCCAACATTATCTCAGAATTCTGCCTTACTTTTTATTTTTTTTTCTACATGGGGCCCCCAAAACTCCTCCCCGTATCCCCCACCCACTCAATGAGGCATAAGTTTTTCCCTTTAAATTTAAAACTTTTTTTTTGGTTTTCTTTGGGGGTAAATTTTTTTTTTCCCGGTTTTAAAAATAGCAAATTTTCCTTTTTCCCGAATCATAAAAAAGGTAATGCTAAAGGGTGCAAAGAAAATTCCCTTTTGAAACCCAAAAGTCCAGGCTTACAATACAGAAACTAAAATTTAAAAAGGCCGGGGCTTCTGCTTGGGGAAAGGGTGTGGGGATTGACGTTCCCCCCTGGCCCTGTACACAGGGCGAAACAGATGGTGAGGGGAAAAAAATGGGGATTTCCTGAGACTAGGGAGTTTAAAAATCATTTTTGTTCCCCCCCATTATGTTTATGTGACAAATAGAGCAACGGTGGGGGGTGAGGAGAGGTGAGAGAAACCACAACCAAAAATAATTTAAGAGAGGGGTTACCTTAAGAGAGAAACAAAGCATGCAAACAAGCCATAAAAAAAAGACTGAAAACTGTTTTGGGTCGATTTGCTTAACAAATTTATGGGGTAGTTTTTTATTCTCCTTTCCCTTCATATGGGGTTTTTTTTGACCATCAATCATGTAAAGGGGTTTATAAATCCTTTTTAATTTCCCCTCCCCTAAAATTTTTTGGAAACATTATATACATATAATTGCAGTTGTAACTATTTTATTTTTTCAATTAAAAGCAAAATTTTAAGAGGGGCCCCGATTTTAAATTTGAGACAAGTTGTACTTTTATTGGGGGAAAGTTTTTAAATTCTCTTATAAATAAATTGCCGAAATTTTTTTAATTTTTTTTTTTTAAATTTTTTTTTTTTTTTAATACTCCCAAAGGTTTTAAATTTAAAAATGCGTCCCCTTTTAGAAAAAGGGGTTCCCCTTTAAAATTTCCATACTTGATATGTCTTTTTTTTTGACATAATTTCCCTTTTGAATATGCTGTGGGGGTCCCGGGCCTCTAAACTTTTTTAAGCATTGGTTTTTTCTTTAGGAAGCTACAGCCAACCAAAATGGTTTTTCTCAGCAACCAAACCCCTTTTTCATGGGAAAATTACGTAAAAATTTCAGGACTGCTATTTAAATGAACAATGGACAGTTCAACTCTGCCAGAGTGGCTCTCCATTTACTTTACAAGGGGGTTTTTGATTTTAAGGGGAAATTTCCCTTTTAAAACATTCCTAAGCTTAAATTTTTGATAAAAACTGTTTTGTTTTTCCCGGGTAAGGGTTGAGCACCCTAGCTTGCATGATTAAAGGATCCAGATCACCCATCCAGCTGGTGATAAACTACCAGACACTAGAGGAAGCTAAAGGTGCATAAGTGTAATGTAGTGGTAACTTGAAGGGGTTTTGCCATGAAGCCGGCTATATACAGGGACTATAACCTACAGGGGCCTATATACGGGGGACAAATGCTAGTTCAAGGGTATGGCATATCCTGAGAATATGAATAAATGTGTGAGATGGGAATATCCTTCTAAGGAAATTACTACTGATTCTGACTGTATTGTAGTTTTTCTAACTAAACTCTCAGTCAACCAGGGTCTTTATTAAAATGTATTGATGTATTGAGTCCTGAAAATATTGTGCAGCTCATCTGTAAATAATAAAGGGAAAATCTATACAGGGTATGGAATTAAAAACAGATGAACATTAACTTTAGATGACTTTAGTAGTGCCAAAAGCACAAAAAGAAAAAAAAAAATTGTTCACTTTAGCTTTCATTCACTTCAACATTTTGAATAACAATTACAATGCCAAGTAACACATACATTGTTAGGAGGTCTTGATGTAGGGGCAAAAAGTAAAGTAAAACAATTAAAAAGGAAATGACCTAAATGTTGTAGGGTAAGTTCACATCTATGTCGGAGTCTTCATTGCAGAGATGATGGTGGATCTGTTACATCACGGTTCACGGACACTAACGGTAGTCAATGGGGTCCATCGGGATTCTGCTATGGCGTCCATCATTTAACCAGAAAAAAAAATAGTACTTCGTTATTTTTCCATCATTTGTACTAATAAAAAAAAAATTAGAATTAAAGGGAATCCTAAGCTTTTTACCAATAAAAAATAGTAAGTTACAAAATAGGACATATGATACACCTGAAAGTAGACAAATTTGTAATATAAACCTGTTTATCTTCCATGCCACTTTCTAGTTCTGTAAATACAGATAGCCATGTAAAAATTTATGTTTTTATGGTAATAGAGGTTTTTCATGTTTCTGTACTTTTTTCATTGATATTTTATGTAACACCTAAACCTCACTTATACTTTACTATACCTGTCAGTCTTGTTTTAGGAATGACTGTCCTATCAAGGGGAATGAAAAAAAGTAGGGCTCATACTCAGGGCCGGACTGGGAATAAATATCAGCCCTGGCACAGAGCCCCCAGCAGCCCACTTACAATATCCGCTTAAAAAAATCCCCTTGTTCTCGCACCTCACCACTTTCTAAAATAAACTACACTATAAAGGTGCTTTCACACGGAGCATTTTTGGTGCATTTTTTATGTGTTTTTGGTGCGTTTTTGTGCAGAAAGGCAGAGCAGTTAATGCTGTACATTTCTGCACAAAAAATGCATCAAAAAATGCACCAAAACCGCTCCGTGTGAAAGCAGCCTACACACAAGCAAGAAAGAAAGTGGTGCAGAGAAACCCCTAAAACACAGTCAGGTGTGCACTTACTTTACAATCCGGGACAAGCCCACACTGACAATACATAAGCACCAACATAACCTACAACCCCACCAATCACATCACCAGTAGTCAGGTCACCATCACATGAATACAGCACTGACTCAACACAGAAGTAAAATAACCCCTGACAGCAGGGACTCACAGGAGATGTCATCTCTGATGGGAGTTGTTCTCTTCTCCTTTTCTTCTCCTTCTGGCCCAAACCACCATGATGTCTTTCCTGATGAGTCGTTCCTTTCCATTTCTTTCTCTGTCCAGTACAGCATGCAGTGCCTTTTCTAGTGGTCACTACTCGTCCCTGTAGAATTTACCACAAATACATCTTAGACTCCTCTCTCTTCCAGCACTTTCCTATCAATTCCCCAAACAGCGTATGTTAGACCGTAAAAATTAGAAATTAAAAATGTCAGATAAGTGGCATGTAAATAGGTAGACCCCCATTAGCTAGGTAAAAAGGGCCTTCCTCCATTAATTTGGTAGGTAGACAGGGCCTACCCCTGTAACTAGCCAGGTAGCAAGGGCTGTCCCCAGTAACTAGCCAGGTTAGCTGGGGCTGTCCCCAGTAATCAGCCAGGTAACTAGGGCTGCCCCCAGTAATCAGCCAGGTAGGGCCAGGGGCAGTAATTAGCAGTCAGGGCCAGTAAGTAGGCAGGCAGGGGCAGTATATAGCCAGGCAGGGCATCATATAGGTAGGCAGGGGCAGTCTATAGCCAGGCAGGGGTAGTCTATAGCCAGGCAGGGGCAGTATATAGCCAGGCAGGGGCAATATATAGCCAGACAGGGCCAATATGTATATAGCCAGGCAGGGACAATATGTATATAGCCAGGCAGGGCCAATATGTATATAGCCAGGCAGGGCCAGGGGGTATATAGCCAGGCAGGGCCAGGGGGTATATAGCCAGGCAGGGCCAGGGGGTATATAGCCAGGCAGGGCCAGGGGGTATATAGCCAGGCAGGGCCAGTGGGTGTATAGCCAGGCAGGGCCAGGGGGGTATATAGCCAGGCAGGGTCCGGGGGTATATAGCCAGGCAGGGCCAGGGGGTATATAGCCAGGCAGGGCCAGGGGGTATATAGCCAGGCAGGGCCAGGGGGTATATAGCCAGGCAGGGCCAGTGTGTATATAGCCAGGCAGGGCCAGGGGGTATATAGCCAGGCAGGGCCAGGGGTATATAGCCAGGCAGGGCCAGGGGGTATATAGCCAGGCAGGGCCAGGGGTATATAGCCAGGCAGGGCCAGGGGGTGGGTAGCCAGGCAGGGCGAGGGCCAGGGGATATAGCCAGGCAAGGCCAGGGCCAGTGGGTATATAGCCAGGCAGGGCCAGGGCCAGGGGGTATAGCCAGGCAGGGCCAGGGGTATATAGCCAGGCAGGGCCAGGGGTATATAGCCAGGCAGAGCCAGGGGTATATAGCCATTGAGGGCCAGGGCCAGGGGTATATAGCCATTCAGGGCCAGGGGTATATAGCCATTCAGGGCCAGGGGTATATAGCCAGGCAGCCTGTGCGAGCGCTGGCACTCGGCGCCCGCCGGGGGGAGGGGGGGGAACACCGGCCCCCTCGGCGGGCGCTCCGAGCCGGCCCTGCGGCCCGCCGGGCAAGTGCCCGGTTTGCCCTATGGGCAGTCCGGGCCTGCTCATATTTATTTGTATGAGACACTATGCAGGTTCTATGCACAATGGACCGTTATGTATTAGAATGATCTAAAAGTAAAACACTTTTTGTTGCCTACAGCAACCACTCAGCTGAACTTTTCTTTTTTAACTAGATGCCAATACCCGTTGACTACATACGTCCAGTTTGTTAACATCTAACATCTACCTGCTTGGCCATTTTAATTCTGCACCTGCAAGAGTGGAGAGTCGGCTGTCAGTGTTAGGGCCGGTTCACACGGCTTATTCAAGCCATAATTGCGGGACGGATTTCGCCCGCAATTACGGCTTGAATAAGGGGCGGGGCAGGGGCGCTGCCCGCCGGCCCCATAGACTTTCATTATCCACGGCGCGTATCCCGCCGGGATAATGAATATGTCACTTTCTCCCCACCCGGCGGAGTCGCCGAGCGGGAAGGAGAGACGGAATCCATAGTTCTCTATGAGAACGGTGGATTACCGTAATGGCTGGGATGGATTCCAGTCCTATTGCAGCGCAGTACGGCGCGCAATACAGCTGAAATCCGTCCCTGCAATAAGCCGTGTGAACGGCCCTTTAGCTGACTCTCAACTGAGAAGTCAGGGACAGTTTATTACCATCCCTGCCTTCTCAATCATTGTGTATACAACTTCCTGCTTCTTGGCACTAGATGCTGCTGGGTTTTATTTAACCTAGATTAGCTCTACAGCTAGTACAAGAAGCTGTTATTTCCCTATAACTGAGGCTAATATACCACCCCAGTTACAGGTGAAATCAGCAAAAAAAAAAAAAAAAAAAAAGAAAAAAAAAAAGTTTTCTGACCTTATGGACAAAATATGTAAAATTAAAAAAAAAAAAAAAAGAAAAACCACACATACGAACACACACAAAAAATAAATAAAATAAAAACACTGACATCTGAAACAGCAAATTTTAGCCCTGTACCGATGACCCTAAAACCTTATATCACCTATATATTTTAACCATTTTCCCTGATATTATTAAAAGCAAAAAATATTATTAGTAGAATAACTTAACACAAAAAAGCATTATAGTTCTAAAACTTGCACATACAAATAAAAAAAGAAAATAGGCCTGATCAGGATAGAGAGTAAAAGACTCAGTCAGAAACTGGTTAAAATGCTCTGGAAAAATGAAAACTGAGCTCTAATTGGTTACTATGGGCAGTAAAGACAGTTTTACTCAGAACTCAAAATGTCCCAAAATTATATATTTATATTTATGACATATAGCATATTTTTAGATAAGAGTATTTGGCATGAGGTACCGGAAAAATTCTCCTTCCATACATACAGATGTTCATTTATACATATCTGTCTCTGGACGTAGCCATAACAACCGGAATGTAAACATGCATCAATACCTTTCTTGAGATAACATTAATTATAGCTTTAGTGGTTACATAAGACTGTTGTTTGAGTCACTGTGTGTTGTCTTCGGTTGTGTTATAAGGATCTGTTGTCTTTCATATACCAACCGTATAGATGTTCATGAGGTATGACTGTTTCCTTGAGTAGCAATTTCCCTTAATTTCTTTCAACAATAAACACTTTGCTATTAAATTATTGGTTCTTCCTCTCTATTTGATGAAGAAACTATGACAAGATCATTGTGTGACCAATTATTCATGCCTCAACAGAGGTGTAACAATACAGTATTTACTTGACCACTAAAAAATTTTAATAAATCATAGCGAGACTCATCATATACCCATTCACATAAACCAGTTTGATACTTAGGCAGCTGAAATATTAAAAGAATGAATAATTAAAAGTGATGTTTTAGAGACCTTTGGTACTATGACACTTCTGACCATTTAATCATTCCATTTGTGATTTGAAAACTTGTAGACATGTGAATCCTTTGTCTCTTATTTTTATTTAGATTTTATTTATTTTTTTCGCATACTAACGCAATTTAGAAGGGTATTCCCATTCTAGATTGTTATTGCATATCACTAGGATGTGCCATTACGTTATGATCTGTGGATGTCTGACATCTCCCTATGCTGCCCACACCTTGCAGCTCCCTGTACAGTAAATGTGTGAGGGATTATTCTGTGAAAGATCTGCATATCCTTGAAGATCAATACAGAGCCACACCAATGGACACAAATAAAATTGAATCTTTTCTGGCATCCCAGTCCTTGCCAGGCCTTTCGGAGGACCATAGGTCCTTGCTAGACGACCCAATCACAGAGGAGGAGGTGAAAATAGCCATAGCCTCTTCCCCAAGCAACAAAACCCCGGGGCCTGATTGGTACAGTGCGGAATTCTACAAACTCCTATCCCCACAGGTGTCCCCAATTCTTACATCTTTATATAATACAATCTACCAGGACCAGGGATCCATGGATCATTTTCTAGATTCGTGCACCATACTTTTACCCAAGCCGGATAAAGATCCCCTATTGATTAAAAATTACCGACCCATAGCGTTGCTCAACTACGATTATAAAATTCTAACCAAAATCTTAGCAACCAGAATGCAAACTTTTCTCCCTTTAATTATCCATCCATCGCAGAGAGGATTCATCAAGGGAAGGCAGTCTGTCAAAAACATCAGGACAGCAGTGAAGGCGACGCTGAGAGCCATGGAGCCAGATGCCAAATCTTCAATGCTTTTAAGCCTGGATGCCTCTAAGGCGTTTGACACGGTGTCCTGGCCTTTCCTCGCTGCTACCCTGACAAATAGACAATTTGGCCCTAATTTCCGAACCTTTATTTCCTATATCCAAGAAGATTCTCACACCACATTATTAGTCAATAACTCCTTGACGGATCCGATCGACATGTTTAGAGGCACGAGACAGGGATGCCCGCTATCGCCCCTCCTGTTTAATCTGTCTCTGGACCCCCTGCTTTATTGCCTACAGCCTTGGGATAGGGATGACCAGAGACCGCCTTCTCCCCACTCAGTGGAAATAGCCGCATTTGCGGATGATGTGCTGTTGGTGATCCAAGAACCGGGGCGTGCTCTTCCTCAAATACTACAAACCTTGACAGAGATAGGCTCGCTTACCGGTTATAACATAAACGTAGATAAAACAAATGCTCTAATGTTACGAGGTCCGGCACGCCCCGCATGGGCAAGCCAATACCCCTTTAACTGGTGCGATAAGTCGCTATCATATTTGGGGGTAAAAATAACAAGAAATCCTGACCTGCTTTATAGGTTCAACATCTCCGCATACATTACGGAAATGGGGAAGAGATTGGAGGCATGGAGGAAATTGCCATTGTCATATGTAGGAAGGGGAAATCTTTTAAAGTTAGTCGAGTTCCCAAAACTTCTATACCTGCTACACTCCCTCCCGATTTATATAACACACAAAGACGTGAAACACATTGAAGCATCATACCGTATCTGACTTCTTACATATGCCCGTACAACTCGTTCCAGCCCTGATCAAATCGAATCCTTTATTGGAGGCTACTAGAAAAGCATGGCAGAGGATGAGAAAAGAACATCATCTACACCCCCAGGTGTCGCTATTGCGCTCCTTTTGGGGTAATCCAGACTTTCAGGGAGGAAACCCCCATAGAGAGTTTGACCACTGGAGGAAAGGGGGAATTATATGGATAATTCATCTGTTAGATAAAGAGAGACAAAGACTACTTACTCTTGAGGAACTGAGGCTTCGGTTCCCGGGGGTAAACATCTCTTCTTCTCATACCTTAGCGCCCGTAGTTATGCCAGTGCCATTATGACACAGATAACCTCACACGAATGGAACCGGACCTCTGGAAAACTTTGGGTTATAGCACCTCCTCCAGGGGACTGACATCTCATCTTTATAGATTCCTACATCAGCCCTTAGATTTTGCACAAACAAATATGGGAATTACAAAATGGGTAACGGATGACCCGGAGTTGGGAATTACAATCCTTCAACAGGCTTTTAATAATAGCCGCAAATTCTTATCGGCTAGTAGATACCTAGAAATGTCCCTGCAGCTATACCACAGAGCCTATATATCACCAACTAGAGGTTTCAGGATGGGGATCTTTGAGAGTGACAGATGTTTCCGCTGTCGAGCCCAAGGGGCAGACATATACCACTGCCTTTGGGATTGCCCAGTAGTCCAGAGATTCTGGAATAGGGTGATGTCCTTCACAAGGGAACACTTAACAAACTACGTCCCTAACAACCCACTATGGGCCATATTTGGACATGTGGACACCCAAAGAACGCCCTGTGCACCGGGGAGTAGGAAGCTTCTATACATGATCTCAGCAGCAGGGATTAAAACAATCCTAAACACCTGGATACACGACACTCCCCCGCCCTTCAAAATGTTCCTGGAAAAGCTGTCCTACATCATGAAGATGGACTGGGTAGAGGCCTCACAAAAAAAGGAATCGCATACCAAAAATTCTTTTGAAACATGGAGTAGTTTTATCCCTTTATTACCGGATAGGATACAACAGGCCATAAAAGATTGTTTCAGTCTTACAACATGGTATCAACAACAACTCTTACTGGAGACCCACCTATATAGCTATATGCCACCATAATAGCAGAGGGAACCTGGGGGTCGTGCGTCGCTCACCCGCTTGCTTCTGCAAATTGAGATGGTAAAAGGCGTCATTGTTTGACAAGTTGACTGATCTTTTGCATGTTAATGGTTTCCTGCACATGAAACGGTTTGTGTGAAGGAAAACTAGAGTGTTTTAAGATGTCTATTTCTTACTCAAAAATCTTGAATACTAATGGATATCTGTTTGAGCTTAGACACCTATGTGCCTATAGATAATCTCATGCGGACACATTAGCTAAAAAGCATGGAGTTCAGCTACATTGGTCAACAGCGAAACAAGCTGGAAAAAGAAGACGCCTGCATCAACGAGATGGACTCATAAGCTCTATCGTTATTTAGTTTAATATTTTTGTTTGTTTAACAGAAAAAAAGGAAAAGAAGGCACTTCACTCGGTAAACGTTTGTAACCCATAAATGCATGTCTAGTGATAATCAACTATTCAACGTTGCTGTATTGGAGTGTTAATAAACACATTTAAAAAGAAAGATCTGCATATCCTTTGCTTAAATTTGTACAGTAGGGTGAGGACTTCCTTAGAAGGCAGCTAAAATTAGCATAATAATGTAAATGTTTAAAGGGACTGTGTCATCAAAAAATGAGTAATTGTTTAAGTCCTGTTTTTATGTTAAACACATTTTTTAGGATTTATTTATTCATTTTATTTTTCATATCGCTTTCAACATTTTAACATGATAATTCTTAAGTCCTGCAATTCTCACTTTGGCCACTAGGCCTTGTTTGCACTGCTTTAACAGCAGTCAGAGAGATTCTTTACAGTATCTTCATGCACATAGGAGCCTTAAAGGGGTTTTGCCACAAAGTAAAATTGACGTGAGAAGCTTGCAAATGAAATAACAAACATTTTCAGCATTCATTATTATAAAAAATTCTGCACCGTTTTTGATTTAGCTGCACCTTTAGTGATCCATTGTTTACAGATCGTCTCCAGGGGATACGACCAGGGTTAAGAGCTCCTCAGTCCTGGTCGCACATGCTCAGACATCACCTCTCCTCTCAGACAGCTACTGAGAGTTCAAACCCCAGGTGCTGTCATACTACTCCCGTCCTCTGTACACCTTTGTAATTAGTCAAACAGTGCAAATAAATAAAAAAGAAACCTCAATCAGGTTTGTGCATTGATAAAGAGAAAAAAAACAACGCAGGTTTGGTTCCTGCAGGGATTTGAACCGAGGACCCTTGTGCTGTGAAGCAAAAACATTACCTGTCAGCTATTCACAATGCTTTACGTAAACTGATCTTTCTTTGACTACAGAGAGGAAAGGCCTGGTGATGTCATCCTGCTGGGTCACATGATATGCAATTCAAACAAATCACTCACGGTCCCTTCTGAGCACACAGCGCTGAAGAGCTGGATGCAGGAGGTATGAAATGAGATTGTGGCAAAACCCCTTTAAGACTGACTCAGTCCCATTCACTTCTATAGGAGAGTTTTCTAGTCATGTGACCTGGGAAGAAGTCACTGTGCAGGGAGGTGAAAGGGTGAACTGTGAATATCTTCTCTTGTGACTGGTGGATCCTGTGTTATCTATTCACACTGCTGTCTCCTTTCAGTTTGATCCTGCTTGTGTTAATAATGAGCAGATGACTGATAATCTTTCTTTACAGAACAAGAAGTGTCAGACAATTATTAGGCATAGTGGCCAAAGTGAAAACTGCAGGACTTAAGAATTATTAAAAAATATTGAAAGTGATATGGAAAATTAAAAAAATAAATAACCAAAAAATCCTAAAAAATGTGTTTAACATAAAAACGTGAGTTAAACAATAAGTCATTTTAGATGACACATTCCCTTTAAGTGGTTTCACTTGTATAAGAAATAGTTTCTATAAAAGTGGCTGGCGTATATGGCTTTGAGACTTGGCCATACACATTCAATTAAGCTCAATGGAAACCGGTAATTTCAGTGAGACTGGAAAGCCTTCTAATAGGTATTGGGGCCATCCAAAACTCTTCCAAATGCAGAATGTAAGGGGAATCTGGATCAAGCGTTTGGATTAAAACTGGACAATTCTTTTGTGTTTTGCACCGGCTTTTTCCTCTCTTTCTACTCAGAAGACATGCACGCTTGATGGAGCTGAGGATGCATGTGCATGGGAGAATAAGAAGAGATAGATGTTGGCCAAAAACTTCTTTGGCGAACAGTTGTTTAGTGCACATGGCCATCTTAGGACCTTGAGCAAAGAGTGGGTTTTTCTAAGTGTGGCCGCTTTATATAGTTATGAGACTTTAAGCATACCAAATTTACTTGCACAAGACAGTTCTTCAATGTGACAGTCCACGTGACAGGTTGAAAGTCCTTTACTTACTGTGAAAAAAGGATAACTAATGGGTGGTCTGTATGTGAATCAATGCTACGGGAAGGATTTTTATTATACAATCTTATGATAGGATGAAGGAGGCTTGGCAGCTGAAGTCTCTTCTGATTGACTGATTGAATGTGGGAGTAAAGTAGAAGGTTTTAAAGAGAACCTGTCACAAAGCTTTTGCCCCCCTGACTGAGGACAGAACAAGGTAGTGCCAAACATGCTGTTTCCAGCGCTATGTCCCTTATTCTGTAAGATGCTGTAGTTTTCGTGCATTTAATGCTCAAATCTGCAGTTTTCAGCCAGAAGAGTCATTCGAAGAGTCCTTCAGAGAGTCAGTTTTTTCAAACCCGGCCAATTGGAGGCTAGCCCCGCCCACCTCAAATGACAGACCTATTACTTTGAATAGGTAGAAACATGTGAATAACTGTCAGTGGGCGGAGCTAGCCTTTGGTGGGTGGAGCTAACACCTGCTCATGAATAAGATTTGAGTAAATGCTCTAAAACTGCTGCATCTTACAGAATAAGGGACACAGTGCTGGGAACAGCAGGTCTGACACTAACTTGTGCTGCCCTCAGCAAGGGGGGCACAACCTATGTGACAGGTTCCCTTTAAAAGGTCGGTAAGTCAGCAATTCCTTATCGAAGCCTGAGAAACCCCAGAGGACACTGTGGCGAAACATGTCTTTGTTGGGGGAAGGGTGGGAAGGGCGGTGAACTGTTCCAAGTTTTTAGATCTTGGTTACTTATGCTGGCATAAGTTCAGTTTTAGCGAGGGTGTGTTCTGCAGTCACACCTTCTTATGGTTTTCACTGTGACACGGACATGAAATAGTCTTCAGTGCACTGAACATTGGGAATCTGCTAGGGACAAACTACTGCTTTTAAACACACAGGGCCACATGTATGAAAACTGTCTTGGTCTAAGACTTTATTGTAGCAACCAATCAGTGCTCCCCTTTCATTTCAAATAGTGCTCTGGAAAAATGAAAGGGGAGCTCTGATTGGTTGCTATGGGCAACAAGAAAAGTCTTAGACCAAGACAGTTTTCATACATGTCCCCCACAATTTTTATTGTTAATGGTGTATTTCAGAGTTTTATGGAATATCAATATATCACAAGGCATTATGGGAAAGGGGCTGAGAAGCCCAAAGCGCCCTCTGTTGGATGTAACAAATCCTCAATTTGCACCGAGTCTTGAGAAAGCAAAAAGGATTTTAGCCAAGCCAGTGTCTCTCATCTGCAGACAACGCTGTTTCAGGATTTTTGTCCCTCATCAGTGCAGAGCAGAGCGATACTGGCTGGCTTTAACACAGAGATATAGTGCCCACTGTAGATGGATATTCAATACAATAACTGCAACAATATACAGTATGCAATGAACACCAATGTGGTACACTAATTTCCCTCCTTTTCTTTGGTATTACTATCTCTCTGTCCCTTATGAACAGTACAATAGACCCGGCGATTCACCACATTTGTTAATGATAAAACATAATCAGTTTATTAATACACTAAATGACAGTACTTAGGCAATGCAACATACAATGATATAAAGTAAGTTAACTTCAATACATGTGTCTATATCGTTACAATCCCAACCTAATTATCCCCACACACATGGAATATCAATAACAGTTAAGTTTTACTGAAGTGGTGGAAAATAGGAATAGTTTACTTAGAGCAATTAGAATTAATATTCATGTGATTTGACTTACTACCAATTTAGGATTCATTATATTAAACAGAGACGAAAGCTAGGGCTATAAGACTATAGGTGGCGCTGGAGTCCTAGCTCTCTTTCCTAGAGTTTATTTTAATTTTGTTTCACAGAGCACTGCATGGCCTGTAAGTTTCCTTACACCTTTATGTTGCTCTCTCCATGGAGAACCTTTACCCTTTATGGTATTTTCACACGGTGTATTGTAGTGCGTAATGTATGCCAGGTGTTTTAGAAGGTAGGCGCTGGCAAGCACATACTTCTAGATCTTAATGAGTGCTATGAATTACCGTATTTGTGATCTGTACTTCGGGCACATTGCAGCACAATTATGCCCTGACATGTGGACCGCAAATAAACCATGTGAACATACCTTTAGGCTATGGTATTCACAGCAATTCCAATTCAGTGCATATTGTAGAAGGGTCAGAGGTACCGTCATAGACGTTAGGTATTTATCACCAATGTGGCTGGCCTCGGTGATATAAAAAAACATTTAATTTGATGCCAGCAACAGTTATTGCTGCTGAGCAGTGTTTTCTTTGTAGTCCGGGTCGGGTTTTTTATGGAGCGGCCCAAGAGTCTGGGTGGGAAAGGTCGCTCCAATACTCCAGCCCAGGTCTTACCAGCCAGGTAAAAGGCAGCTGGTGCAGGAAGTCAGTGGGTGTGCTTTTGGACCTGCAACCAGAAGCTGTAAACTGCCAAGCTGTGAGGCTGTGTAGGCCTGAAAGTGTGTGCTGGTGAGCATATCCCATTGCCTTGGGTTTTGCTTTCCTGAAGTAAGGACTTTATGTTATATGGAACCATTTTTATGCTGATGCTAAGTTGCATTTTTGTTTGGAACCTGCTAACCATATAATAAACACCTCTGTGTTTGGACTTTAAAACCTTGTGCGTGTGCTTGCCTTTGAGCTAACCCCACCACAATATGAATTGGGTACTTATTCTACATTTACATTCTCTGTGGCAAAAATGTCAATGGAGTGAATCTGCATGCAAATTTGCTGCACAAATCAATTTTTCTACTGTGGATTTCTGCAGTGGATTATTATCAATATCCACAATGGATTTAAATAGTCATGGACAAAATGCCTTCAAGATAAAAACATGTTCTTCCTCTGTATAGCTTTTGTGATGACTGAAACAGCTGTTCAGTCTCTCTTAATAAGAATTCCATTTTTACACTATGGCAATTCAGATAACTTTAGTAAACTATTCCCAATATAAAGAAGGTACTATGTACTGTGAAGTGCTCGCACCCCATTTCTGAATCTGCACTTCAGCAAGTCATATATGTTTATAACACCCTCGTAACAGCACACTTTCTGTCCCATAGACTTATAAACCAAACCTATACACAAGGTCAATCAGTACAGTCAGTTATTTGGTAGCCAGCCAGGTGTGTTCTTACAGCAAATGGCACAGTCTGGTACTAAACAAAAATCCCATTGTAAACCGTCCAAGATAACGCTTGCTGAAGAATATTATCTTGTGCGCAGTAACTGGCAAGAGAGACTTCTTTACAAATCTACTAACCCCTTGAAGGAAGAAAAAGGGCTACAACCATATTTTCAGCTTAAAGAGACATCAAAATGTGATGATCAATGAGCAAAGACCTCCAATGATTCCCCTAAAAAACTTATTTTTGCATTATATTTCCAAAGTGGTTGTTTATCATTCTATCTTCATCATTTCTATTTTGAAAGGTTTATTGGTAAAAGTTGGTAAATGAATGAAAGGCAGCTAAACTAATTCAGTCATAAATAGTGTTACATATCAGATTGGGTCAAAGTCAAATTGATTTTTGGCATAAATCACCAAAAATCAATCTTAACCGTAACGTTCATCCTAAATTGGGGTTAGGTTTGAGAATTTGTAACTGGCCTGCAGTGCTTAATTTAGCAATCCCCTTTATCTCTAGTCCTGTTATGCTTGAGCTTTGACATGACTTTATATCACATTTAATGTCACTTTCAGTCCAATATCACATTAACATACTCTAAGATGATAGAAAACAAAAGCAATGGGAAGCGGTAAGTTAAGCCTTTGCAGACCAGTTAAAAATCCTACTTCCAATTAAGAGTTAGGGTATGTTCACACGATGTACTGCGTCGCGTACAGTACGTGTTTCGGGAGTTCACGTGATCAGCGCGTACTTCCGAGGCGCAGGGGGGAAGGAGGGTAGCCCGCTAGCCAGCAAGCCAGCCCGATAGACATTCATTACTCGTGGAAATGTGTTCCAAAATAAGCTGTGTGAACATACCCTTAGAGTTAGGCCTCGTTCACACGGCTTATTTGTCCGCAGATTAGAGCCGTACTGCGCGCCGGATTTGCGCTGCAGTACGGCGCCAATCCGTCGGAGTAATTACGGTAATCCACTGCTCTCATAGAGAACAGTGGTTCCGTCCTCCTCCCCGCTCGGCGAATCCCCGCGGGGGGGGGGGGGAGAAAGTGACATGCACATTATTTACGGCGCATACGCGCCGTAGATAATGACAGTCTATGGGGCTGGGGAGCGGCGCCCCCGCCGCGCTCCGGCCCCGCCCCGTCCCACCCCTTATTCACCCCGGATTTGCGAGCGCAATCCGGCTCACAAATCCGCCGTGAATAAGCCGTGTGAACACGGCCTAATGGTTATGACTAGGTTTGCAGTTAGGACAGAGTAAAAAAAATTGGTTTTGGGACGTTCAGAACTCAAATTCGGTTGAACTGCTGTCAAACCCAACAGTGACAGTTTTGATCGACACTAGTCATAAACTTTGCATTGTGCAGATCCATGTTACCTACTCTTATCTGTATAGTATAAAACACCTTTCCAATGTTATAGCGCAGGAGTTCCTTTAGTTAAAACACTATTTAATCTTAGTTTTCACACTACTTCAGCCTTTTTGTTAAAATTTGACAATCCCAAAATCTCAGTCCATGATTACTATCTGTGAGCTACTGTTTATATATTACTATCTATCTATCTATCTATCTATCTATCTATCTATCTATCTATCTATCTATCTATCTATCTATCTATCTATCTAACCACCAACCAGTGGTTGCAGAATGTAGACTCTGTCGCCAATGTTTTTCGGCTATAATCTCACACAGTTGTACAGTTTTTAAGAATTTAAAAAAAAATACTTTTGGCTAAAATAGGTCTTTGAATACATTCTTATAAATGACAGTAAGTGTCCTTGAAAAACACCCTGTACAAACACCTCACATGCCTGACGTAGTTACATGCTGTAGTTTGGCATAACTGATATCCTAATCTGTTCGTTTCATATAAAACTGCACGCAACCTGATCAGTTATCTCACATTTTACAGCCTGACTCTATATTCCACACTTTCATTTATTACTGTTTTGTTATTTTATTTTGTTTAAACCTTCAAAACTACGTTCACTTTTAGAGAACAAGATTGTCTGTATATTGAGCCCCATTTTATAACAATGTGGTAACTGACAATTGTCTTAAGCTTAAAACAGGTTTCATTGTTTGCGACAAATGTATCTAAATAAACAAATTCTTAGGCCTCGTTCACACGGCTTATTTCTCCGCGGATTGGCGCCTTACTCCGCGCCGGATTTGCGCTGCAGTACGGCGCCAATCCGTCGGAGTACTTACGGTAAGCCACGGCCCTCATAGAGAACAGTGGATTCCGTCGCTCCTCCCCGCTCGGCGACTCCGCCGCGGGGGGGAGAAAGTGACATGCACATTATTTACGGCGCGTACGCGCCGTAAACAATGCATTGTCTCTGGGGCCAGGGAGCGGCGCTCCGACCCTGCCCCCGTCCCGCCCCTTATTCATGCCGGATTTGTGAGCGCACAAATCCGTCGGGAATAAGCCGTGTGAACACGGCCTTAAAGTAAATTATTTTTCTTTATGTACAACTATAAATATAACAATATTTGTGTACTTGCTGTGTAGTAAAACACCATAACATACCATAAAAATTGCTTCTTAAGTCCAGAAAGATAATTTCTTGATGGTTTTAGGTGTTCTATTAAAATGTATGCTGAATGTTCATTATTAGATATGAATTACTGTAGTACATAGGGTTTTTCAAGCACATGTTACTGTGCAGAAATCTCCTGTTCTGTCTCCATGGAATTGTTAGTGTGCCCTCTACAGGAACGAATGCAGATGTTGTCTACTATCCAAACTTGTCATATTATAACCATATAAGGCTTGAGGACAAAAGGTCAGGATAAGATTTTGCGATTGGTCCTTTTATGTGCAAACCAAGTGTATCTATTGGTTCATTTTGAAGGAAAGCATTGTGGAAACCTGACCACGTAGATAGCAGTGCAGCACTGACAACCGGTCTTAGCCAGTGCAGACTTTCCTGTTTGGTGAGATACATGAAATACATGCCAGCACAACCATAAACCTAAGCTTGGAGCTTCCCTTATTAAACCTCCCTGCTGAAATACCTAGCACAGCAGGTGTAGTAGAAAAAATGCCATTTCAAGGTATTCTATAAAACTGAAGCACATAATCATGCTTTATGTGTCACCGACACAGAGTAATTCCTGCATTCAGGATAATCAAAGTTCAAGTAAGAAATTAGGGAGATTATGTATTACTCATTATGACACATGTTATGTTGTGTTTGGTTTATGACTTCTTTTGTGTTCATCAAAGCTTCCCAGCTTGTACAATAGATAGGACAGTGATGAACACAAATATTCTTTTCTGTCCATATATACTCGAATATTGTTATTTTTAACCTTATCCATGGATAATATAATTTAAGGGGCATACTCTGAATTATTTCACATATAAGCTAGCAACATTCATTCATATTATCTATCATATTCACTGGCCTTATAACACTGCCTGTCACAGTACTATCCCAGTCAGTGCCTCCAAAACATTGCTAACTATAGCCAGTGCCTCGATCCTTTTAATATTCATTTTTGAGCACCTATGACATTGCAGATCAGGTTCAGCTCTGTTAGGGTATGTTTAACCCCTTAAGCCGAATGCCTGAAAAGTACTTAATGATCAGCAAATTTTTTTAGTTTTTGCTTATTTATGTTTCAACAGTCGTAACTTTCTTATTTTTTTCACTGACATAGTTGTATTAGGCTTTGTTTTATTCAGGACAATTTGTACTTTTTGGGGGAATAGTTTAAGTTCACTTCAAATGTTCTTGTTTTTTTTTTTTCTTTACACCATTCACTTTTCACACTTAATAACTTGTTAATTCTACAGGTTATTATGGACATGTAGATACCTAATATGTGTAGGGTTTTTTTCTATTGTAATATATGCACAATTATTTTTTATTAAATATTTACTTTTATTTTATTATTAATTTTTTCTACACTTTTTTATGTTTTTTTTAAATCCCATGAAGCGATAACAGTTTTGCATTTTATTACACTTAGTAATGCATTAGTATATTCCTATATGCTAATACATTATAATCTGTGTCAGTCTGACACAGGCAGCAGTCACGGCAGCACACAGTCTGCCCTGATCGCTGGCTTCTTACACAGACAGCCCTGGGGCCACTCGAGGTTCCCAGGGCTGACTGTGCAGCCATTCCCCGGGCTCTGCGGGTCACCGTGAGTCCCGATCACCCGACAGAGCAGGGGAAAGCACTTTGATTATGCAGCAGTCATGCTGTGGCAATGAAAGGGGAAACCTCCACTCCCCAGTGCTTGCAGAGGTTGTGCTGGAAACAGGGCTGTGAAGTACAGCCCTGTCCTCAGCACTGCTGCAGTGCTGGGAGCTGCAAACCCCGATGTCTTCAGTGACGCCAACAGACGTTGCTGCAGACGAACGACCTGAAATGCCCGCCACCAAAAGTCGGTTAAGGGGTTAAGTCAGATTTCTCCTATGGTCCGGCAAACGCCATTGACTTTAATGGGGTCTGTCAGGTTTCTGTTGCAGCCACAGCCACCGCACAGTGTCCCCCATCTGTTGCTTGCTCCAAGTTAATATTACACTATATCCTCTAGTTCTATTACACCACCATATATGCACTATTGTGCCTGTTTTCCCACTGTACTACCATTGAATTGATTCCAAACTTCACAGCATCATAGGCTATGTCTACAAAGCAGAGGACAAAATACTGATCGCAAACCAAATCCGAAAACATGTCACTGAAGAGTAGTAATAAAACTTTTTTCCTTAACATTATAGAGACAGCACTGTTTACAGTCACACTCACCTCAGAAATCAGTCTCCCCACATTTATGTCCATGCAGTGACCTCACTTGGGGGGCATGTTGCTGAGTCCTCTTCCACACATAATAGGCAAACTGATGAAGGACCTTTAGCAAAAGACCAAAAAGTGCAAAAGGGCAATAAACACACCCTCTATAGGTGTGATCTATAGTGCATTGTTGAACATTTTAGCATTTTTTTTCTATTGACTTCAATAGTAAATTTTCCATTAAAAAGTAAAAAAAATCTGCCTTACTCCGACAGATTTGAAAAATGACCGGAAAAAATGGGTTCTGTGTAGACTACAGGTTGGATTATCTATTGCGGTCTATGGGGATGGTTTTCAGTCAGATTTTAGCGGATTCTAAACAATAAATCCGTAGACTCTTTACACACAGACTGTACATTCTTTACATACACATGCTCTACACACACATCCTCTACACATATTCTCTAAACACACATCCCCTATACATATTCTACACATATTTTTT
Organism: Phyllomedusa bahiana; assembly: GCA_025379985.1. Lineage (NCBI taxonomy): Eukaryota > Metazoa > Chordata > Amphibia > Anura > Hylidae > Phyllomedusa > Phyllomedusa bahiana. The sequence continues at coordinate 115,401 of JAODAL010006017.1, read as the reverse complement.
ACACAATTCCTCGAAACATATTTTTTGCACATTCATCCTCTACACATAAGCCCATATGTAGTTAATATTCATATTGTACTTACCGCTCATTCTTTTTTATCTCTCTCTACTATCAACTTTGTGCTCCTCCTAGTCTTACCTTGAGCTAAATGATGCTATTACTCTTTATTTATTCTACCATCTTTTGCCGACCCATTGCTTTGTCATTCCATCAGGTCATAGTTATAGTTTCAGCGACTCTTCTTCACCTTATTATTCCCTCTCATTTTCCCTTCCCCTCTACTCCATTTTGATAATACTTCTCTCCCTACATCTTTACCTTCCCTCTACTTTTTCCCCTTATTAGTGCTTGTTCACACGACGTATTTGTGATCCGTTTTACCGATCCGCAAAACGGATCTAACAATTTTCAGTATGATTAACATTGAGTTCAATGGCAAAAGCGCATCGCTGTACTCACGGGAGATCGGCGATGCGCTTTTGAGAGCTCTCCTGCACTGCGCTTTTCGCAACCGCAATAAGAATTGACATGTCAATTCTTATTGCGGTTTACGCAAGTGAAAGCCCATAGGAGATAATGAACTGCTGCTGGGGGAAGGAGAGATAGAGATAGAGAGATTTTTAAAAAGCATACAATACGGATCCAAATAAAGTATCAACTGTTGCGCTTTTCGGATCTGCTTTCCTGATGCGCCTTTCACTTCTCAAAAACGGATCCGTAAAAAGGATCAAAAACGTCGTGTGAACAAGCCCTTACAGTGCCATATTCTTAGTGTTTAAGCTTATACCATATAATTACAAATATGTGATTTCTTGCTTTCTATATATGAATTGAAGAAGAAGAAGCCTGAGCCAAAACATATTCTTCTAGCCGGAATTTCCCTATATATTGTATCTTCTATGTCGACCACTACTCATTGATAGTTACAGTGCATTTTACCCTTGTGAATAATAAACACCTGTACATCTTCTTCATTAATGCATTATGGAGTGCTGTAGTTTTTCTTCATTACTACTCCATCGTCATTTTAAGAGTGCTTTCACACAGTGCGTTTTTTGGATGCATTTTTTTGTGCAGAAATATATAGCAATAATTTTCAGCACAAAAAAATTCATCCAAAAGGCGTACCCGAAAAACACACGAAAAACGCAGCTGCGTATGAAAGCCCCTAACAGAATAAATAATGCAGTATTGCTGTGCCATTTTGTTCCAGAATTTATGACAGAAACTGTGATGTACGCTCAGAACCTTGTCAAGCCCATGAAATACAAGGAGAACATGTAAAGTGATACAATGTAGAAGCTATTACATGTAAGCATTACTTTGGTCTTTCTCCACAATTCAGAAGCATCCTGCTTGGTTGAATAGCTTCCTTTGACATTTTTAAAGGATGGATGTAATGGATTGTGGTATCTGTACAGCACTGCACATTATATTAACTATAGGAAATGAAGATAAAGCAGCCAATCGATTGTAAAATACTGGTTGGATTTTATAACATAATCCAATGGTATTTTACAATTGCTGTGAGCATGTAGTCTAACAGAGCTGACCTAAGTAGATAGTACTTAACTTAATTAAGAATTTCATTAGCATCAATAGGATGTTCTAAAAAATTTATAAAATCTGCAATTACAGAATCATCATTAAAAGGATAATAATGTGGTGGAACGTCCATTGCTGGTCAGCATCATCTTCTTAAAGGGGTTGTCTCGCTACAATGATTGGGTTTTAATTTAAAGATCTTTAAAAAACAAGCAGCTTTGCAATATATGTTCATTACAAATGTCCTACTGATTTTGAGCTAGCCCTGTTAGTATTACTACATCAGCTTCTCAAATCTCTATAGCAGCAGACCTGTTGATCCTTATCTTACTGGCTGTCAGGTCTGAATGACTCATCACCTTTGAAGACAGGTCGGAGCAGAGAGCCCCTCCCCGCACAGAATGCTTCTGGAGTGGAAGGAGGGGGAGGAGGACTCTGGTGTCTGTGTCCTGGATTAACCCTGTGTGTGCCTGCTTCCTCCTGCTCTCTACACAGATAGATGTGACACCAGTGACCCTGTCTGTTACTATAATCATGATGTGTCTTTGGAACTGTTACTATACTAAATATAAACAGATCAGGGGCATGTGAATACTTTATGTTCTCCTGTATTAGTGAGACATCCTGAGTATAGTAAACACTGCCCTTGTTGTTGCTGGAGATGTGGAGACTTGTAAGCTAAGCAGGGGATATAGAAACACTTGCATCCTCTCTGCTCTATTAGCACACCACTTCACACTCATAGATCAGCCCTCTCCTGCAACAGAGCTAGGCAGACACACACAGGGTGAACTCTGAGAGCAAACCCCCTCCCCCCCTCTGTATAGAAGTTACGTAGCTGCCTGTGTGCTGATGGGAGGGGGGAGAGGGAGCAGAACAGACAGACCAAGAAGCACGCCCCTCAGTTCAACTTACCAGGGACACTGACAGGCTGAAAGCTCGAAATGAGACAACTCCTTTAAGTCTTTACTCATGGAATTAGATGATTGACATCTGTCATGAATTATACGCTGTGGAATTTAGTGCTGAAGTAATACATAATGATCTAATAAGGAGTAAGAACATTTGGACAAGAGTCAAGCAACAGATCCAATAGCAATATAGAAATAAAAAGACATTTTATATCTGAAATTCTTTATGTTGCAATGGTTGTAAAAGATCACTGTTACAGATGAGGAGTTGATCCACCAAGTCAGCCAGTAGTTGTCATAGGACCACGCCAAGGAACAGAGTCTAATTAGCCCCCTTACTCTCAAATGCTGCAAGGGGGCTTGGACTCCCAGGTGACAGCTGACGTGTAGGTGAGGTACAGAAGGAACAGGTAGAGATGTAGTCAGGTCACAAGCAGAAGGTGAAGGCAGGTGGCGTTCAAACAAAAACAAGTCACAGGCAGGAGGTCAGGACCGGTGGAATTCACCTGTAAACAGGTCTGAGATTGATACCGGATATGTAGACAGAATAGCAGAATACACCAACAAACTGGCACTCTGGGGGCGAAGACCTTGAATAAAGAAGGATTCCAGGCTCTGGAAAAAGCAGGTGGCAGCTGTTGGCCCTTAAAGGGAATCTGTCACATAGGTTGTGCCCCCCTTGCTGAGGGCAGCACAAGCTAGTGTCAGACCTGCTGTTCCCAGCACTGTGTCTCTTATCCTGTAAGATTCAGCAGTTTTAGAGTATTTACCCCTCAAATCTTATTCATGAGCAGGTGTTAGCCCCGCCCACCAAAGGCTAGCCCCACCCACTGACAGTTATTCACATGTTTCTACCTATTCAAAGTAACAGGTTTATCAGTTGAGGTGGGTGGGGCTAGCCTCAGATGGGCGGGTCTTGAAAAAACTGACTCTTTGAAGGACTCTTCGAATGACTCTTCTGGCTGAAAACTGCAGATTTGAGCTTTAAATACACGAAAACTATAACATTTTACAGAATAAGAGACACAGTGCTGGAAACAGCAGGTCTGTCACTAGCTTGTTCTGCCCTCAGCAAGGGGGGCATAATCTATGTGACAGGTTCCCTTTAAATTCAGTGCAGATGCGCCTGCACCCTATGGAGCATACAGTAGTGAAAGTTGACAAATCGGAAAGGCCAGACGCATCTATGGCTACTGACATCAGCCCCGGAGCATCTAGAGTCAGAGGACCAGCAAGCAAATGGAACAGAATGTGTGAGAAGCGAGTACAAATACGGGCATGTCAGTGGCTGCAGGTACCAGCCACGGTGCGACCTATGACAATCACACAATGAAAACAGGTGACCCCCATGGGCATCCTGAATAGCTGTTATCTAATATGACATTTAACTCCTAACCACATTATACATATTCCATAGGAAAAATAAAATATAACATTCAAAAACTTTATTTGACCCATCATTATTAAAAATACATAAAATATGTAAAAAATGAGTTGTTAAATACTGACAGAAGAGACTACTATTAGATGTGTAGTGATCAGCAATTTAAATAACAATGTTAAATAGCTACACATATTATATAAAATGTCACATAATAATAGACATGAATGCACATACCAAAAATATATTATAACATGGTTATGTTCCCTATAAAATCACCATAAAACTTAGCTTCCAATTAAAAAGTATATTCAGTAAAGCTATAAAGGTGACCATATAGGATAATAAGGGTAACCATACATAAAGTGCAATATTATATTTCTATAAAGTGATTATAAATATCACAATCAAGGCCAAAATAGCATAACACTAGAGAAATACTGACCAAGTACAGCTAGAAATGTGCTGCCAAATTATGGTTTGTTCTAATTACAAATGAACCCTAAAATGACTGCATGGTGCTTCAAGGATCTTTTACATAACTTAGGCCTACCAGAAAGAAGTTTTGTAAAAGTCCCCCTCTAGTCTACTAGAATTGTAAACCTTGATTGATATTATTGTACAAACAGGCTCTGTTATTAACCCCTTTAAACGCCTGAAAAGTAGTTAAAGGGGTAGTCTCACTACATTGATACATCCTTTTTTCTTGGTTTCATTTTAAATTCAGGGGCATGTTTACTGGCTTCTACTAGGCTGCAATAGAAGCCAGGTCTGTAGCTATAGCAACCAGTGCTGGGCGCTTATCAGAAGAGATCAAACAGGTCTCTAGCTATAGTGACTTGAGGGGCTGATGCACCCCATACAAGAAAGGATATTTCAGAATAGGTAGGATATGGTTAATGGACATATATTGCAAAATGACTTGTTTTTGCAAGATCTTTCACATAAAAAGCAATCCTTGTAGGGAGACAACCCCTTTAATGACCAGAACATTTTTTTTAGTTTTTGCCTCCTTGCGTTTCAACAGTTGTAACTTTTTCATTTTTTCAATGACGCAGTTGTATGAGGCCTTGTTTTACTTGAGACAAGTTGTACTTTATGGGGGAATAGTTCACCATTCACATTTCACGCTTAATAACTTGTTAGGTTTATTCTACAGGTTATTATGGTCATGTGGATACCTAATATGTGTAGGTTTTTTTATGTGTGTAATATATGCACAATTATTTTTTATTAAATATTTATTTTTATTTTATTATTTAATTATTATTTTTTTTTTTTACACTTTCTCTGTTTTTTTTTTTACTTTTTTTTAAAATCCCCTCAACTGTTTTTTTTTTTTTTTTTTTAATCTTTGTAATGTATTAGCATATTCATATATGCTAATACATTGTAATCTGTGTCAGTCTGACACAGGCACTGATCAGGACAGCACACAGTCTGTCCTGGTCACTGCCTGATACACAGACAGCGCTGGGGCAACTCTAGGTCCCCAGGTCTGACTGTGCAGCCGCTCCCCAGGTTCTGTTGGGTCACTGGGTGTTCCGATCACCCGACAGAGCAGAGAAACCCATTGTGTCGCAATCAAAGGGTTAAAGCATCGGCAAGCAGAGCTTTCCCTGCTCCTCAGTGCTTGCAGGACCTGTACTGGGATCAGGGCTGTGTGATACAGCCCCGATCTCAGCGCAGCTGTGGCGCCCGGAGCCGTAAACTCCAATGTCTGCAGCAATGTCTTTTGGTGAACGACCTGCACCAGCCGACGTCTAAAGTTGGCGGGCGGTCGTTAAGGAGTTAATATCTAGTCTTACAACTACAGGCAGTCCCCAGATGACTAACAGGATAAGTCCAAAAACAGTCATTGCCGTGGTAGATGGGCATTTACAGTTTTGATAAAAAATGTACACTAAAGACCTCAAACTTTTCATATATTCCAAAGTAGCAGGAATGCTTTTTTTTTTTTAAATTCTGTTTCCTTAAGACAGCAGGTCTGCTGCCTAGGAGAGGTAGGATGAGAACCAAGAGAGTGCTGAGGAGAAGATGGGGATCAACAGTCTCAAATGCTGCAGAGAGATCCAGAAGAAGCAACAACAGGTAGTTGCCCTGAACACTCCTGCTTTTAAAGAGGGTAATAAGCACAGGCAGTCCCCGGGTTACACACGGGATAGGAACTATAGGTCTGTTCTTAAGTTGAATTTGTATGTAAGTCGGAACAGGTATATTTATTGAATGTAATTTCAGCCAAAAAATTTTTGGGATAGTACAGGGAACAGTTTTTACATTTGTTTTGCTGTCTGTGCCCTTTTTTAGAAGATTTCACCTAACGTTCTGTATCTCATGTGCAGCTGTGGCATGCTGGCACTTGGTTATCATGGTGCGTGACTCAGTGTTGAATGTCAGCCTCGCCCCATAAGTCTCCGTTTGTAACTAGGGGACGTATGTAAGTCGGAACGATGTAAGTGGGGAATGCCTGTTTATTAATATTACATATCTATTGGTTAAGCCTTTGGACATACATTAATGTAAGTTCACCAAAAAAAAGCTTATACCTTATTATTTATATCATATTCACTTAGGCTATGTTCACACGGTGTATTTGCAGGGCGTAATTACGCCCCGCAATTACGCCGTGTGACCGGGGGCGGGGCGGGAGCGGGGGACTGAGCAGGGGGCCGGCACTTCGCCGGCCCATAGACTTGAAATTGCCAGCGCGCGTATACGCCGCTAGTAATTCACATGTCAATTAATCTCCACCGGGCGGGAGAGGAGACGTAATCCATAGTTCTCTATGAGAACTGTGAATTACCGTAATGAATGGGCCGTTTTCAGCCCGTAATTTGCGCACTTCGGCGCTTTTTTAGGGCCCGAAAAACGGCCCAAACTTAGCCGTGGAACATAGCTTTACCACATTCAAAATATTTTTTGGCACCCATTTGTGGATCCCTTGGGACCCCTTTTAAAAAAAATTGACGGATACTTTGGGAGGGGGCCAAATTACCCCTTTTAAAAGGGAAACAAAGGGTAAGTGCTCTATTAGGGGAAATGTATACATTTTCTGCTCTACTAAAACAAAACATGGCTACTAAACTTTTTTCCCACAAACCTATACTTTTGCTAAATGGAAAAACATATTTTTATGGTCCTTTATCACCCCCCGCTATGAATCTGTTAGGTTTCTTTTTACAGAAATTCCCAAAAAAATACCACGAATGAGCTGCCAAAGCTAGGGTGAATGGGCCTTTAAACAAAAAAAAAAATGAGAAAGCCTTTTGAAAGGAAACCTCAAGTGTGCATGGGGCGTAAAGTCTTTATCTCAACATATTATATCAATATACAGCCCCATAAATAAAAAAAAAAAAAAAATTTTAAAAAATTTAAAAATTCTGACCCCTTTAAAACTTGTTTAAATGCTGTATTCACACATGGGGGTTTTTTTTTTTTCATTTTACAAACAGAAATTTCGGATGTTACATATAATAACATGGGTTTTTTTCCCAAAATTGGGAACTTTGGAAGTGGAAAAAAAAAAAGGCTAGGGTGCAAGAAAAATTTCAAGCCTATAGAAACAATTTTTGTGAGACAAAAAACCCCACTTTACAAAATGAATTTCAGTTTTTTCCTGTTTTTTAACCTTTGCCACTGTTGTACATACCCACAATTTTGCCATTAACTATGACGGGGACTTTTATCTGCGGGCCAGGGAAATTTAAACCAAACAGGAAGCCCAATTTTCCCCCAAACCCAAGTACACAAAAAAAATTAAACCCATTACTGCCCCAAGGCTACATTAAGCGTCAAACTACCACCCCTTTTGGCCAACGACCATTGTTTTTTGTGGGTTTTTGAATTTTAAATTTTTTGGAAAATAAAATTTTCATGTTTTTTAAACCGCTCTGGGGTCGTAAGGATTCTCCAATTTTGAAACTTTAAAGGGCTAAGGGTATGTTACCACAGGGTAATTTGGGCCCGGCATTTTCGCTGTATAATTCCCTCTAATAGGGGCAAATGAAAACGCCAAAATTTTAAGGGAAAACCCCAAAGTTTTTCATAAAGAACAAAGGATTACGCCTCCTTTTTTCCCCCGCCGAAACAATAAAATTCCCGAATTGAAACGCACGGGGAGATAAGGAAAAGTAAATTTTAATTTGTGGCGAAAAATTTCCGCATTTAATAAAAGTAAAGGGGGCCCCGGCGGCTCCCCCCCCACCCCCCAGGAAAGGCATGTGTTTTATCAGGTGATGCCCAAAAGAAACGATGATATCCCACGTGTACTTTTACGTGCCCATTTAACATCGTGTAACATACCCTAATAGGAACATTTTTTTTTTTCTTCATATATTTTTTTAAAATTATATAGGAACTGCGCAGTCTTGCAAATTAAGGTAACTGTATGGCATATGGATGGCAGAGGCACAACAGTGCTGCCCACACCATTATTTGTGAACGCTATGGGCGACATATATGTATCTCGGCACCCAGACGACAACTTTTTTGCACGCATTAGTAGTGTAGAATGCCTTCAAAATTTAAAGAAAAAGTTCACTGTGGGCCCAGATTAGGGGCATTTTAAATTTTCCCAAAAAAACAAGTCTGACTCAAGGGGAAAGCACTTTTATCTTGGGCTCCTGTTCCACAGAAAATGCCCCCAGTGTTGTCCCCTCTTCCCCGTTATAATGGTATAATCCCAAAAGTTTGCTAAAGTTCAACCACGGCTTAACGCGGGTGTAAAATTTTTCCCCCCCGCAAATTTTCCCATGTGGGCCCGGGCGGGGGGGAGCGGGAGCGAGCGGGGGGCCGGCCCCCCATTTTGCCGGCCCATTTAAAATCATTGCTACCCCCGCTTTTACGCCGCTAAAAGTACCTGGCAATTTTCTCCCCGCCCGCCCCAAATCCGCCGGGCAGGGGGGAGGAAAACGTAATGCTTTGTTTTTCTATGAGAAAATGTGCATTACCTTTGTTTTCAGGGGACGGATTCAGCCCCTAATTTTCGCACTTTTCGGGGCTAAAATTTCGGACTGAATTTCTCCCGGGAAAAAGCCCGGGGAACAATTTCCTTATAAAGAATTTTAGAACGCCCCCCATTTTTAGGGTTATTACAAAAATGCCCGGGGCCCATAAAGTGCCTAATTTTTTTGGGGGCGTTTTGATTATAAATCTAGAGAACAGGGCTGTGCCAGTTTTTGGGTTAACAAAACTTGGTTAGGCTGTGCACATCCAAAATATATTTTGAAAAACATAAGCATAGGTGCACACTGGTAGGGCAATAGCATACATCTAATACAAATATCAGTGGCACACTACAAAACTAAGTAAAACATCAAGGTATATAGGAATTTTTGAAAAAGTTTTTGGGTTAAAGGATCCCAGAATACTGGCGAGCCCCATTCATGAATGCGCCCTATATGTATTACAAAGCTATCATTCCTCTGTAAGGCTATGTTCACACACTTAATGCAGACGTAATTTCGCCCCGCAATTACGCTGTGGACGGGGCGGGCGGGAGCGGGGGATAGCGGGGCCCCACTCGCCGGCCCATTGACTATCACTGCTAGCGGCGCGTAACGCCTAGAAGTGACAGGTGAATTATCTCCCCGGATTCGCCGGGCGGGAGAGGAGACGTAATCCATAGTTCTCTATAAACTGTGAATTACCGAATGAATGGCCCGTTTCGGCCCGAATGGCGCATTCGGCGCGTAATACGGCCCGAAATACGCCCATTTTAAGCCGTGTGAACATAGCCTAACAGTCTGGATCTGGCCGACACATCTGAAGGCCCCAAAGTTTGCCATCTTACTACTTTTATTAGGACTTGCCAGAGGTAGACATAATGCACTTCAATACATAATTGTTGCAGTATATCATTTAAAAGATCAAACTATCATATGGCCTAGTCCCTTTGTGGGACTGCATTAAAAAATAAAAAAAAAAGTGAACTAAAATGTTTAAAATATTTAAAAAAAAGACTTTCTAATAAATAACTTTATGCTAAAAAGTAAAAGAAATATACACATAATTGGTATCAAAAGGTTTCTAATCACCTGAAGTATAAACCTTTATTATTTAACACACTGATTAATGCCATAAAACATTAAATAAAAAGCAATGCCAAAATTTCTGCTTTTTATTAATTCCGCATCCCAAAAAACAACTTGTTTCGCAAAAAAAAGTTATCACACTGTAATAGTAATGCAAATGTTTTTACTCAGGTGTATAGGTGTAAAAATGTACAAACCGTATGACTCTCTACTAGACATTTGCCTAAGCGTGTACCTGGGTGTGAGTCTGCAACTAGATGATAGGTGGCAGTTTCAGAACTGTAAGAGTATGTTTACATGGCTTGTTGCGGCGCATATAGTACGCTGATCATCGCGTAATTCCAAAGCACGGGGGGACCAGCCGGGTGCATTGTCAGCGGCGCGTAATCGCCGCTAACAATTGACATGCCAATTCTCCCCCCGCGCATACAATATGATTGTATTGTACGCGTGGGGAGACAATGCATAATCCATAGCTCTCTATGAGAGCTATGAATTAATATAATTGCGGCGCGCATTTTGCCACGTATCAAGTGCAATATGCGGCAAAATAAGCTGTGTGAACATACCCTAAGGCTGTGTTCACACGGGATAACTGCGAGGCCCTCGCCGGCCCATAGAGAATCACTGCTAGCGGCGCGTATACGCCGCTGGTAATTCACATGTCAATTATCTCCCCGCCCGGCGTATTCGCCGAGCAGGGAGAGGAGACGTAATCCATAGTTCTCTATGAGAACTGTGGATTACCGAAATGAATGGGCCGTTTTCAGCCCTTTAATTTGCGAAATTTCGGCGCGAAATTTAAACGGACCGAAAAAACGGCCCATTTTAGCCGTGTGAACATGGCCTTACACAACTGGGTAGTTCAAACCTGACAGAGCTGCAGGGCGGGTGAAGTCTGGCAGCAGGAGTGGGAACGTTGTCAGAGCCTGTTAGGGGGCCGTTCACACAGCTTATTCTGGGACTGATTCCAGCCGTACTGCGCGCCGGATTTGCGCCTTTCAGTACGGCTGGAATCCGTTCCCAGTCATTACGGTAATCCATAGTTTTTCATAGAGAAAATATGGATTCCGTCTCTTCTCCCCGCTCGGCGAATACGCCGAGGGGGAAGAGAGTGACATGCACATTATTTACGGCGTGTACGCGCCGTGAATAATGAATGTCTATGGGGGCGGCGAGCTGCCGCAATTACGTCGGCTTTAAGCCGTGTGAACATTGCCTTATTGTGTTGAGTAAAACTGAGAAGCAGAGTCTAAGGCAGCGTCGGGTGCACTTGGGTGCCTAGGGCCCACTAATGAAGTTCATTCATTCATTCTTTCATCCCTCAGTTAACTGAGGGATCTGTGGCACTACAACAAGCAACATATCCCCTTTATTGTTTATAATTGTTTTAATTTCTGCTAAAAGAAAAGAACAAAAAAAGGCAAAACCAATTGAGCAGTTCTTCCACTATTAATAAACAGGGCAAGCAATGATCGTGCTCACCTAGATATATTGTACTTTCTACGAGTGGTACAATTCACGTTCATACATTTAAAACCTCCAAGGTTTATTAGCTGATTGGGTCTATCGCCACTCCTCTTAGGTGAGCATGCAGCTGTCCGCCCAGTAAACAACATAAAACAAACATGGTAAATGATTTTGTAGGTATGGTATGAACACTTTAGGGCCTTATGTATGAAAACTGTCTAGCAATATGACTGTCTTTGTTACCCATAGCAACCACTCAGTTTTCATGTCATATAGAACTCTGGGGAAAAAAAAGCTGAGCTCTGGTTGCTATGGGCAACAAAGACAGTCCTGCTGCTAGACAATTTTCATACATAAGACCCTTAATATCCATGCATATAAAAAATAAATTACACCCCTTAAAGTATTCAAAACAGCATTTAGGAAGTTTATTAACCCATTAGGTGTTTCACAGGAATTAAAGCAAAATGGAGGTGAGATTTCAAAATTTCACTTTTTTTGCAGATTTTAAATTTTTATCCATTATTCACAAAGAAACGGTAGCTGTGATTAGGGAAATACAACTTAATGTTGATTCCCCAGATTCTGCCGTTTTCAGAGATATCCCATATATGGCCCTAGTGCGCTATTTGACTCAACCACAAGCCTCGGAGTAGGAGGAGCACCTACCGGACTTTGTGGTCTCATTTTCATTACCATTTTATTTAAGTGCCATTTCAGGTTTGCGGATACCCTAAGGTGCTAAAACTTAAAGGGGTTGTCTCATCTCATAATTTCATAAGATGCATGAATGAAATAATGCTGCTTTGCTCTGTCACTTCCTGTCAAGTGCTCTGTAATTAGCATATGAGCTCCATGTATTCAGACTTCTCTGTTTATTATGTTTATTAGTCTAGATTAGCTAAATTACCTTCTACCAGGACCTGAGAAGCTGCTGAGCTAAATTAAACAGTAGTAATTACTGTCTTTTTTTCTGAAAGATCAGATAACGCACAAGCTCTCACACTGCTGGCCCAGACCTGTGTGATGACATCACTCCCTGCTATCAGATAGAACAAACAGCAGGTGAGAAGAAGTACACAGGTCGGTCACTTGGGAAACCAGAGAGAGCTCAGAAGGTGATAAAATCACCTTGAACAAAGCAATATATTTGGCAAACATCTTAATTTAGTGTTCCCTACATGTTGAAAGCTATTCTTTGTAGTGAGACAACCCCTTTAATAAACACCCCTAAAAAGACCCCATATTGGAAACTATACCCCTTAAGGACTATATCCGGGTGTTTGTGAGTATATCAACCCCACAGGTGTTTCACAAATTTTTTTAGCATTAGGCTGTGAAAATGAAGAATTTTTTTTTCAACAATCTGCAATTTTAGCAGAAAATTAAGAATTTTTACAAAGAATCCTGGAAAAAAAGCACCCCAAATTTTGTTACGCAATTACTTCCAAGTTCGGCAATACCCTACATGTGGGTGTATATTGCTGTTTGGGCGCCTGACAGGGCATACAAGGGAGTGAGCACTATATGGCTATCACGGGTGCCCCTGCGACCCTCAACCCGGGTCGCAGGCGCACCCGTGCTCCCCAGTCTGGTGGCACCACTGCCCGCATGTCGGGCAGCGGACGCGCTTGTCCTGCCGGCCGAGTCCCGGCTCACTTACCCGTTCACGCTCCCGCTGCTGCTCCTGTCTCCCGGCGCGCGCGGCCCGACTCCCTAGGGCGCACGCGCGCTGGCTCTGTTAAATTTAAAGGGCTAGCGCACCGGAAATTGGGTATTGCCGGCCGCTGCCCTTATTTAAGCCTGCCTCTTCCTGATGCCCTTGCAGGATCTTTAGTGCCCATTGCCTATTGAGAAAGCGTTCCTGAGTCTTGTTCTGATTACCGTGTATTGTACCGTTTGCCTCCGTCCCTCGACCACGATCTTGCTGCCTGCCCTGACCAACCTGCCTGTCCCCGACTACGAGCCTGCCTTCCGCTTTTGTACCACGCTACACCTCGACTGCCTCCGCAAGCAAGTCACGTCAGGGGTAGCGACCTGGTAGACTCCCGCCGCAGCAAGTCCATCCCGCTTTGCGGCAGGCTCTGGTGAAAACCGGGACCTACTTAGATTCCAACCGTGACAGTAAGATCCGGCCATGGATCCCGCCAAGGTGCGTCTGCCCAACGTCGCTGATCTAACCACCATTGTGGCGCAGCAATCCCAGCAGATCGCTCAGCAGGCCCAGCAACTCAGCCACCTCTCCGGCATTATGCAGCAGTGCCTGGCCACCCAGCAGCAACGACCCGCTCCCGTGGCTTCCGCTGCACCTTCGGCTTCCACACCGGCTGCTGGTCCAAGGCTTTGTCTGTCTATGCCGTCCAAGTTCGATGTGGACTCCAAGACTTGCAGGGGTTTCCCTGCACATCGAGTTAATGGGGAACCAATTCCCTATGGAAAGGTCAAAGGTCGCATTTGTGATCAGCCTTCTTTCCGGGAAATCCCTGGCCTGGGCTACCCCTCTGTGGGACAGAGATGATCCGGTCACGGCTACCCTCGCCGCCTTCCTCACTGAGTTCCACAGTGTGTTTGAGGAACCCGCCCGGGCCTCTTCTGCTGAAACCGCCTTACTAAATCTGCATCAAGGCGACTCCTCGGTGGGCAATTACGCGGTACAGTTCCGTACCCTGGCCTCGGAACTGTCATGAAACGATGGGGCCTTAGCAACCACCTTCAAGAAAGGCCTCTCCAGCCAGCTCAAGGATGCCTTATCTACCCGTCATCCGCTTTCCTCTTTGAGTGACGGATCGATATCCGTTTTTCTGAACGGCGAAAAGAGCTATGCCAGGAACGCGAACCTGCCAGGGGTCGTCGGTTTCCCCGCCTAGCTCCTGTATTCCAGATGCCGCCACAGTTGTCCTCCCTGCATGCTACTGAGGAACCCATGCAAGTGGACAGAGCTCACTTGACTCCACAGGAGCTGACCCGGCGGCGAGAAGAAAAGCTGTGCCTCTATTGTGCCAGCCCCGAACATTTCCGCTGGGGCTGCCCCCTTCGTCCTAGGATACGTGGGAGAGGCTTTCATAGGTGAGAGCAAGGCCTCTCCTCGTTTGACCATACCTGTTCTACTCGGCACTGGGCCGGGCACCCACTTTCAAGCCTCAGCCTTCTTGGACTCTGGGTTGGCTGGAAATTTCTTAGATGCTACCCTGGTGTCTCAGCATAAGCTCCCGTGGTCCGCTTGGAGAAACCTCTGGCCATCTCCTCTGTCAGTGGGGAGATCCTCAGTGATCCAGTCCGGTACCGCACTGAGCCTCTGTTCCTTCAAGTGGGGGTACTACATAAGGAGAGACTTACGTTTTATGTGCTACCTCCGTCTTTCTCGTCCATCCTTCTGGGGCTTCCGCGGCTGCAGCGTCATGCTCCTGTGCTCAACTGGCAGACGGGCGAAGACTTGCGTGGGGACCAGAATGTCGGTCTCGCTGGTTGGTGGCACCTCGCCCGGTGCTTACTGCTTCTCCAGTACCGTTTAAGCCTCTGGCGAGCCTTCCCGCCCCGTATCAAGAGTTTGCTGACGTTTTCTCCGAGAAGCAAGCTGAGGTCTTGCCTCCTCATCGCTCCTATGACTGCCCTATTGACATTCTGCCCGGAACATCTCCTCCACGGGGCAGGGTTTACCCTCTGCCGGTGCCTGAGACCTTGGCTATGTCCACTTACATCAAGGAGAATCTCCAAAAGGGGTTTATTCGTAAGTCTTCCTCTCCGGCTGGAGCCGGGTTCTTTTTCGTGACAAAGAAGGATGGATCTTTATGTCCGTGTATCGATTATCAGGGCCTCAATAAAATTACCATAAAAAATCGATACCCATTGCCCTTGATTAAGGAACTCTTTGACCGGCTCCGTCACCAAATTGGACTTGCGTGAGGCTTACAACCTCATCTGCATACGTGAAGGGGACGGATGAAAGACCGCCTTCAATACCTGCGATGGGCACTTCGAGTACCTTGTCATGCCCTTCGGGCTCTGCAATGCACCTGCCATCTTTCAAGAATTCGTCAACGACATATTCCGGGATCTCTTGTGTAGTCATCTATCTGGATGACATTCTGGTGTTCTCTGCTGACCTTGAGTCACATCAAGTGCTCGTACGACAGGTCCTCAAGCGTCTAAGGGCCAACCGCCTCTATGCCAAGATCGAAAAATGCCAGTTCCACCAGAGAAGTCTTCCTTTCCTCAGCTACGTAATTTCCTACAAGGGCCTACAGATGGACCCCGCGAAGTTGTCCGCCGTCCTTCAGTGGCCACGACCAGTGGGTCTTCGAGCCGTACAAAGGTTCCTAGGGTTCGCCAATTACTATAGGCAGTTCATAACACATTTTTCCTCGCTGGTGTCACCTATAGTGGCGTTAACCAAGAAAAATGCCAATCCGAAGCTTTGGCCGCTAGAGGCAGAGGAGGCCTTTTCTAAGCTGAAGTCAGCCTTTGCCTCAGCACCCGTACTTTCCCGGTCTGATACGGAGAAACCGTTCTTTCTTGAGGTGGACGCGTCCTCGGCGGGGGCCGGGGAGGTTCTTCTGCAAAAAGGACCCAAAGGCAAGACCCTTACGTGCGGGTTTTTTTCCAAAACCTTTTCTGCCGCAGAGAGGAACTACTCCATTGGCGATCGGGAACTACTGGCCATCAAGCTCGCCTTGGAGGAATGGCACTATCTCTTGGAGGGAGCCCGTCATCCGGTTGACATCTACACAGATCATCAAAACCTTCTCTAAACTGCCCAGCGGCTGAATCCACGTCAAGCTCGATGGACCCTCTTTTTTTCCAGGTTCAACTTTCTGATCCATTTCCGCGTCCCCGCTCCCTAGGGAGCGCACGCGTCGGCTCTGTTAAATTTAAAGGGCCAGCGCACCGGTAATTGGGTATTGCCGGCCGCTGCCCTTATTTAAGCCTGCCTCTTCCTGATGCTCTTGCTGGATCTTTAGTGCCCATTGCCTATTGAGAAAGCGTTCCTGAGTCATGTTCTGATTAACGTGTACCGTACCGTTTTCCTCTGTCCCTCGACCACGAATCTTGCTGCCTGCCCTGACCTTCCTGCCTGTCCACGACCACAAACCTTGCCGCCTGCCCTGACCAACCTGCCTGTCCCCGACTACGAGCCTGCCTTCCGATTTTGTACCATGCTACACCTCGGCTGCCTCCGCAAGCAAGTCACGTCAGGGTTAGCGACCTGGTAGACTCCCGTCGCAGCAAGTCCATCCCGCTTTGCGGCGGGCTCTGGTGAAAACTGGGACCTACTTAGATTCCGCTCCCTGGCATTGCTTACGCCATCGCTTGCGGTGGTCCAGAGGATCCACTACCTCCAACCGTAAGAATGGCTTTTGGAACCCAGATTTTTATAGGTGCCATGTCACATTTGCAAAGCCCCCAAAGTACCAGAACAGGTGAAACCATAAGTCACCCCATTTTGGGTTCTCCCTATGGATCTCATCTAGGGGTGCATTGTGCATTTTAGGCACACAGGTGTTCCATAGCTTTTTTTAGCGTTGGGCCATGAAAATGGGGGGGGGGGGGGGGGGGAAAAACGCAGTTCCGTCATTGTTTTTTGTTTTTCAATTTTACAGTGTTCGCTGTGCAGGATAAATGACAGGATAACTTTACTATGGGGGTCGGTACAATTACAATTATATAAATTTTTTATAGTTTTTTTATGTTTTATTAATTTTACACAATAGAAATATGTCTATAACAAATTGCGTTTTTATGTTGTCCTGTCCTGACAGCCACAATGTTTTATTTTGCTGTATGCGTAGCTTTGTAGGGGCTTGTTTTTTGCAGGATGAGTTGATGTTTTTATTGGTACCATTATGGGGTGCATATGACGCTTTAATCACTTTTTATTAAGGTTTTTGTGAGGAGTTTTGAACAAAATACAGCAATCCTGGTAGTCTTTTTTTGTTTTTATTTTTTACACTGCGGTAAAAAATAACATGCTAGCTTTACTCAACTGTTCGATACGATTACAGCGATACCCAATTTGTATTTTTTTATGTTTTACTGCTTTTACACAATAAAAACACTTTTATTCAAAAAGGGAAACATGTTTCTGCATCGCCATAGTCTGAGAGCAATAACTTTTTAATTTTTCTGTGTATGGAACTGTGTAGGGGCTTTTTTTTTGTGGGATGAGTTGAGATTTTTATTGGTATAATTTTTGGGGGAACACGGCTTTTTGATCGCTTTTAAATCCATTTTTTCAACAGGGTAAAGAAAATAGTAGTGTTTTATATTTTTATTTTTAACAGCGATCACTGTGCAGTATCCATGACAAGTTAGTTTTATTCTGTGGGTTGATACGAATACAGTGATGCCCAATTTATATAGTTTTTTATGTTGAAGCGCTTTAAGAAAAAAAAAGTGTTATCATTGTGTAAAACAATATTATGCATCGCTTTCTTCTGATAGCCATAACTTTTTTATATTTCTGTATACAGAGCTGTGTAGGGACTTTTTTTTTGCGGGATGGTCCGACGTTTTAATTGGTACCACTTCGGCGTTTATATGCGTGTTTGATCGCTTTTAATTCCATTTTATGCGCTGCGGGATGAATGAAAATCGCAATCCTTTGATTGTTTATTTTTTAACTGCGTTCACCACAAGGGTTAATTAACATGGCAAATTTATAGGGTGGGTCGTTAGGCATGCAACGAAAGCAAATATGTGTAATTTATTTTTTTTTTATCTTTTTTGGGGTGATTGGCGTTTGTACTGGGGAAAAGGGCAGTGTACATGTTTTTATTTTATTTTTTGTGTTTGTTTCACTTTTTTCACTTTTGTTAACTTTTTTACACTTTTTTCACTTTCCCCAGAGGGGAATTGTATGAGAGATTTATAGATAAAATAGGAGATCAGCACACAGCTTATTGCTGTGTACTGGTCTCCATGACAACTGTCAGTCACCCTGACCGGCAATGCCCACAATGCATTGTGGGCATGGTGACATCACAGATGACCCAGGAAGTGACTTTCACTTCCTGGGCCGTCTGGTAGGAGACACCGGTCGCAGCTGCGGCACGATCGTGCGGCAACTGCGAAGAGAGCAGGCAACAGGAGCTCCCACCTCCTGCCTGCAACTTAGCTCCAACGATCTTAATAGATCGTCGGAGCTAAGAGGTTAAACACCCACGGGCGGAGCTCACTCCGGCAGTGGGAGATGCGGCATGTGGCCAGCGGTAATTTATCGCTGGTACCATGTTGCGATTGTGTGGGGCTCGATTGTAAGCCCCCACGATCGGAAGGACATACTCATACCTCCATTTGCGGGAAATCACTTCCCGCTTGGGCGTATGAGTATGTCCAATATCGGGAAGGGGTAAAAATAGGGAGCCCGCTGCATCTTTTGGACCAAGAATTGACATGTCAATTCTTGGAACAGATCTGAAAGACAGATCCGAAAGACGCAATGATACACGCATCGGCGATCACTCATTTGAACACCGATGCGTGTTTCATATAAAAGCAATTAATCACACTGCTTTTGTTAGCTGCATGTTTGGGTCGTTGGGGTCTGACGACGGATCCTATACACGCAGCTTAAAGTGTATGAAAACACAGGGTCAACATGCCATGTGAACCTACCCTTAGGGTACGTCCACATGGCAGTATGAAAATACCAGCCTGATTCTGATTAAAGAATCTGGCCAATATTTTGTCATCTTTTACATGGTTTTGGGGGATGGTCTGTCCCCCTCAACCATTGACTCGCACACCTTCCGCCGAAAAATGGGTGAAAGAATGAACATGTTCTAAGTTTTAGGAAAGCTGCAGGTGTAAATAAAACATCTGGCAGAAAATTCGTTCACTGAATGGATTTTCTATTAAAGAGAACCTGTCACATAGATCATGCCCCCCTTGCTGAGTACAGCACAAATAGTGACAGACATGCTTTTTCCCAGCGCTGTGTACCTTATTCTGTAAGTGCTGTGTTTTGGGTAATGCTCAAATCTGGAGTTCAGCCACAAAAAATCATAAAAGAGTTGTTCTTCATGCCCGCCACGAGGCTAGCCCGCCACCTCATTGATAAACCTTTTACATTGAATAGGTAGAAACTGTGATATGTCAGTGGTGGTACTGCTTTGTGAGAGGGGCTAACTCCTGCTCATGAATAAGATTTGAACATTAAATGCTCTAAAACTGCAGCATCTTACAGAATAAGGGACATAGCGCTGGAAACTGCTTGTCTGACACTAGCTTGTGCTGCCCTCAGCAAGGGGGGCACAACCTAAGTGACAGGTTCCCTTTAAAGTCTATGCAAATGGTCGGTTTACAGATGTTTTTTGAATCCATGAATTTGTCAGTCCAACTGAAAACCCTGCCGTGTGGACATACCCTTTAAGGATCTGGGGAACACCTATACTTTATTAAGCAAACAGTAATGGTAACGTTCACATTTTACAATCTAAACCAGGTTATTGGTAAATTTCATATTTAGTTTTGTTACAAATATATTTCCAATTACTTCTCACTTATGTAGAACAATGTTATGGCAACATGTGCAGAGGAATGAAGAAAAGACTGACCTCATGACAACGTTAAAGACAGATACAGCAAATGAAAACACAGTGAAAGAAGGGAGTGGCTGCACCTTCTCAGAACAAATAGTCCTCACATGTATGCTAAAACCTTACGAAAATAACTCTCGTTCTGTCAGCAGTAAGGGATCACTCCCAAATGGCATCATTATCTTATTTGTTAATCTGCTTTCCATAGTACAGGGGTAGATTCACTCAAGGATAGGCAACTGAAGAACCCTCCAGTCCAGACTAGCTTCTTATAGGAAACAATACATTGCATTCAGAAACACAGCACAAATGATGAGCTTTTTGTATCAAGTGACTTTTCCATAAAATTTAAAACTTAAAAGGGTTGCCTGGCAGAAAAAGAATTAATCTGAAATGGGGCTGGGTTGGGAAACAAAACAAAAAAAAACCTTATACTTACATACATGTTCTCCACTACTGCTGCTCTGTAACTTCCCAAAGATCCGCTTCTCTTCACTTCTGGGTTCTTGTTCTGACACACTAGACAGACTCACATTGCTTTGTAAGTGAACGAAGCGTGAGCATCTTCTGTGTGTCAGGACAAGAACCCAGAAGTGAAGAGGAATGGGTCTCCGGGGAGCTCCAGGGCAGCAGTAGCGGAGAACAAGTAGGTAAGTATAACTTTTTTGTTTTGTTTAACCCTTTAACACCTGCAAAGAAAAAAACATATTACTCTGCATTTTTCTCCTCCTCGCCTTCCAAAAACCATAACGTTTTTATTTTTCACCTACATAGACCTATGAGGGCTTTCATTTTGCGCGACAAGATGCACTTTCTAATTATGTTATTCATATTACCATAGAATATATTGGGAAACCGCAAAAAAATTCTAAGTGGGGCAAAATGTGAAAAAAATTTACTTGCGCTATGTTTGCAGGAGTTTAGTTTTTGCAGCGTTCAATCTTCGGTAAATATAATATATTATCAGTATTCTACAGGTTGATACGCATCCGGCAATACCAAACAGGTAGAGTTTCCGTTATGTTTTGGTGGCGTTAAAAAATTCCAAACATTTTCTATATTTGAAATTTGCGCCGCGGCGCCGTTTTGTACGACCAATAACTTTTTTGTACTAACACCTATGGACATCAGTGAGGCAGCATTTTTCGTGGGCTGAAGTGTACTTTTTATAGCTAGCAGTTTGGAATGCATGCAACTTTTTTATCACTTTATTCCAATTTTTATAGGACATGAAATGACCAAAAAAACACAATTTTGTCATTTGGGATTTTTTTTTCTCTGGTGTTCAGCGTACGGGATAAATGATGCTATATTTTTATAGATCGGACTTTTTCGTATGCGGCGATACCAAATATGTGTAACTTTTTTTATTATTTTATTTTTTTATTTGTAAAATGGCGAAAGGGGTGTGTTTTGAACTTGTAATACTTTCTTATTTTTTTTAAACTTCATTTTTTTTTTTTTACTTTAACATTGAGTTCCCTTATTGCATAGACAATGCATTAGCCTTTACCAAGATGGCGTTTTCCCCACTTCCTGCCTGGGGCCCGGAAGTGGGGCAAATGAGAAAATGGCAGCGATGGAGGCCATCACAAGGCTTCCCGCTGCCATGTCCAGGCATGACGTAATTGCGGGGTCCCCGATCAGAGTGAAGAACGGTGCGCAGCACAGTTTTTCATTCATTTAGAAGGGTTAAAGGGTTAAACAGCGCAGGCGGGCTGTAACCGTCGGGTTTTAGCTGCAATTAGCCGTACGACCCATATGTCCAGGTGGGTTAAGGGGTTAACCATCCTGGCCCCGTTTCAGATCATTTTTTTTTTGCCAGACAACCCCTTTAAACCATAACAAAATCCCTTGGTAACCTTACTGTCCAGATCGCTTTACATGTAATTGGTGATAGATGGGAGAAGCTTTTTTTTTAGCTTTTAAAAGGAAACATCAGGTAGAAAAAACTGCTGCACTTCAATGGTCTTTTAGGCTATGTCTACACAGCCGGATTTTTAAAGTGGATTCAGTATTTAGAATCCTCAAAAATCCGACTGTAATCCTGTGCCCATAGACTGCAATAGAAAATCTGTGCTGTAGTCTACACAGCTCGGATTTTCGACTGTGGAATTTCTAAACCACCGGCCCTCCGCTGTAAGATAAAAAACGTCAGATTCCCATGCAGTCAGTATACTAGGCTGGCGGGAAATCCGAAAACCGACCGCGTTTTTTTGCTCAAACCCGTGCCAAAAACCGCGGTATGGTAATGTTGAAATGCCGTCGAATATGCTGTGTAGACATAGCCTTAGGATCTGTTCACATGGCAGAAATTCACACAGATTTTAGTGTGAAACCTGTGGGCTTTTAAAACCAAAATGCATCCCACTTTATGTAATGGGAATCAGTGTTGCAATTTATATATTGCAGTCTGTGGCGTGGAGAAAAGATAAGTGACGTCACTTATACCGCGTTGGCAGACGAGACGTGATTTAGCCCCACTGAATCCGGATTCGTCTTCAAATCTACTGCATGAAATTTAATATCAGCAGCAGAAAGCTGCACACAGTTCTGCTGTGGATGTACAATGGATTTTCTGTATGGAAAATTCAGCTGTGCGCACAGGCTCTTAATAGATTTACATAATAAAAGATAGTGCAGTGTCCTATCATTGTCCAAATCAAAAGTCACAGAGTTTTTGTGAACAGGGTCAATATGGATTATATAAGGATGTGACATTCTTAAACATCCTTATATAATTTCAGTTTCATTGTGTTTGCAGTGTATACAGTTGAAACCAGAAGTTTACACACACTATATAAAAAGACACATACGCATGTTTTTCTTACTATCTGACATGAAATCAGAACAAACCTTACCCGATTTAGGTCAGTCAGGATTACCAGAATTATTTATATTTGCCAAATTCCAGAATAATGAGAGAGAATTTTAAGGCATTTTTATTATATTCTGCAAAATCAAAAGTTTACATTCATTTCATTAGTATTTGGCAGTAGTGCCCTTAACCTGTATGACTTGGGTTAAATGTTTTTGATATCGTTCGACAAGCTTCTCACAATAGTTGGTAGGAATTTTAGTCCATTCCTCCTGACAGAACTGGTGTAACTGAGCCATGTTTGTAGGTTGTCTTGCTCACACCTGCCTTTTCAGCTTCGCCCATAAATTTTCAATAGGGGCTTTGTGATGGCCACTCCAAAACATTGACTTGGTTATTCTTAAGTCACTTCGTAACCAGTTTGGCAGTATGATTAGGGTAATTGTCTATTTAGAAGACCCATTTCCAACCGAGCGTTAACTTCCTGGCTGATCTATGCAGATGTTGCTTCAGTATTGCAACATAATCTTCTTTCCTCATGATGTCATCTATTTTGTGATTTGCACCAGTCCATCCTGCAGCAAAACAACCCCACAACATGATGCTGCCACCCCTGTGTTTCACAGTTGGGTTGGTGTTCTTAGGCTTCAAAGCTCCTCCCTTTTTCCTCCGTAATGAGGGTCAAACTGTTCAATTTTAGTTTCGTCAGACCTCAGGACATGTCTCTAAAAATGTAGGTCTTAGTTCTTGTTTGCATTTGCAAACATTTATCTGGCTTTTATATGTTTTTTTTTTTTTAGAGTAATGGCTTCTTCCTGGCAGAGTGGCGTTTCAGCCCATGTTGATATAGTACTTATTTCACTGTGAATAATAACACAATCTTACCAGCTTCCACCAGTATTTTCAGGTATTTTGCTTTTGTTCTTGGGTTGATATGCGCATGTCAGATCAAAGCACCTTCATCTCTGAGACACAGAACCTGTCTCCTTCCTGAGTGGTATGATGGCTGAACATTCCCATCTTGTTTGTACTTGCATATAATTGTTTGTACAGATGAATGAGGCACCTTCAGGTATCTGGAAATTACACCCAAGGATGAACAAGACTTGTTAAAGTCCACAATTCTTTTCCTGATATCTTGGCTGATTTTTTTTAGACTTTCTCATGATGTTACACACAGAAGGAGTGTGTTTCTGGTGTGCTTTAAACTACATCCACAGGTCTAATTAACTCAGATGTTGCCAATAAGCCTATCAGATGCTTCCAAAGACATGACATCATCATATGGGCTGTCCCAAATTGTTTAAAGGCATAGTAATCCTAGAGTATGTAACCTTTTGATTTTGCAGAAAGTAATAAAAATTCCTTAAAAAATTCTCTCTCTCTCATTATTCTGGCATTTGGCAAATATAATTAATTCTAATTGTCCTAAAATGGGTAAGGTTTTGTTACGGACAGTGGTAGTGGATCCGCTGGACCACCGCAAGCGATGGTATAAGCCACGCCAGGGAGCGGAGTCTAAGTAGGTCCCGGTTTTCACCAGAGCCCGCCGCAAAGCGGGATGGACTTGCTGCAGCGGGAGTCTACCAGGTCGCTTCCACTGACGTGATTTGCTTGCGGTGGCAGCCAAGGGTGAATGTGGTACAGAATCGTCAGGCGTAGGCGTAGTCGTGGACAGGCGGAAAGGTCCGGGCAGGCAGCAAAGGTTCGTGGTCAATCAACGTAGCAAGAGGGTCAAGTCAGGCGGCAAAGGTTCGTGGTCAATAAACGTAGCAAAAGGGTCAGAACACCGAAGACACTAGAACGCACTTACAACGCTTTCTCTATAGGCAATGGGCACAATAGATCCGGCAAGGAAGTGCCAGGGCGGAACCAATATATAGGACCAGCGGCCAGCAAATAAGCAATTACTGGCGCGCTGGCCCTTTAAATTTCAAAGAACTGACGCGCGCGCACTAGGGGGCATGAGCGTGCACTGCAGCCGGGAGAGAGCCGCGCGGGGACAGGAGCGTGGCTAGATAAGTGCAGGCTCTCGGGGGAGCGAGTGTGGCCGCA
This sequence comes from Phyllomedusa bahiana, assembly GCA_025379985.1. NCBI lineage: Eukaryota > Metazoa > Chordata > Amphibia > Anura > Hylidae > Phyllomedusa > Phyllomedusa bahiana. The sequence goes on along the minus strand of JAODAL010006017.1, from coordinate 90,654 downwards.
GCCCGACCTGCGGACTGTGGCGCCACTTATCCCCGGAGCAGCGGGACACAGATCAGACACGAGTTTGCCTGCAGCCCGACCCACGGCTGTGGGACCACCTGTAAAAGTACTCCCCCCCCTTAGGCCTCCCCCTCTTTCTGGAAAGAAGAAATTTCTTCAGTACGTCACGATCCAAGATGTTGTCCTCCAGCTCCCAAGATCTTTCCTCCGGCCCGAATCCTTCCCAATCAATGAAAAAGTGTCGCCTCCATCTCATAGACTTCATAGCCAGAAAATCTTTCACCGCGAACATGTTGGAGGCCTCAGCTTCAGGGGGGGAGGAGGTGACTTTCTGAGAAAAAGGATTGAGCACAGCAAGCTTCAGCAGGGAGACATGGAAAGAATTCGGAATGCGCAGGGTAGGAGGGAGCCGGAGTTTATAAGCCACCGGATTGATCCTCTGTAACACCTCAAATGGCCCCAGGAATCGTGGACCTAGCTTATTGCTAGGAATCTTGAGCCGGACGTACTTGGCAGATAGCCACACTTTATCACCTGGAGCAAAGGTTGGGGTCGGTCTCCTCTTCTTGCCCGTCTGGGACTTCATGCTTGTTGAAGGGACTGGCGAGTCTGCTCCCAAATGGCCGACATGTCCTGGACCAGGGTATCCACCGCAGGCACCTTGGAGGCAGAAGGCAGAGGGAGGGGTGGACGGGGATTCAGTCCATAGACAATGTAGAAGGGTGAAGAGCCCGTAGATTCAGATTCCAGGGAGTTATAAGAGAATTCAGCCCAGGGCAGTAAACCGGACCAATCGTCTTGTCGGGCCGAGACGAAGTGGCGAAGATACGTGCCAAGGATTTCATTGATCCTCTCCACCTGACCGTTGGATTGCGGGTGGTAAGCTGAGGAAAAGTCCAATTTTACTTGCAACCGGGAGCAGAGGGCACGCCAAAACCTGGAGACAAATCGGACCCGCGGTCCGAGACGATGTGACGTGGGAGGCCATGTAGTCGGAAAATGTGTTCGGAGAAGAGTGTAGTGAGCCAAGGAGCGGACAGAAGACCTGGCAACGGGACAAAGTGCGCCATTTTAGAGAAACGGTCTGCGACCACCCAAATAGCAGTATTGCCGGAGGACGGAGGAAGGTTGGTGATGAAATCCATAGACACCTGGGACCATGGAGACTCCGGTGAGGGCAAGTGGTGCAGAAGGCCAGACGGGCTGCGACGGGGCGTCTTATCCTGGGCACAGGTGGTACAGGCTTCCACAAATTCTTTTGAGTCCTTAGCAATAGAAGCGGGAGATCAGCTGATACGTTTTCCGAGTGCCAGGATGCCCGGCCACCAGGGAGCAATGTTCCCATTTTAGAATCCTCCTCCGGAGAGCCAGACGTACGTAAGTCTTCCCCCGAGGAATCTGTTGGAGACCCACCGGAGCAACATGAACCCAACGTTCTGGGGGCATAATATGCTGAGGGCCGGGATCTTCCCCGATGGTGTCAGAGGCACGGGAGACGGCGTCGATCTTAAAGTTTTTTTCTGCCAGGCGGAAGTGAATCCGGAAGTCAAAACGCGAGAAAAACAGCGACCACCTGGCCTGGCGAGGATTAAGGCGTTGAGCCAACTGGAGATACAGGAGATTCTTGTGATCTGTGTAAATATCAAATGGATGGCGAGCTCCTTCCAGGAGGTGGCGCCATTCCTCCAGGGCCAGTTTGATGGCTAACAATTCCCGGCCCCCGATGGCGTAATTCTTCTACGCTGGAGAGAAGGTCTTGGAGAAGAATCCGCTTGTGAGAGTTCTGCTCTTGTCCCCTTTTTGCGTGAGAACTGCTCCTGCCCCCATGGAAGAAGCATCCACCTCCAAGGCAAAAGGTTTGTTTGGATCCGGGCGAGACAGGATGGGTGCAGAGGTAAAAGCCGACTTGAGCACCGAAAATGCCTTTTCGGACGCGTGTGACCAGATTTTCGGGTTGCCGTTCTTCCTAGTGAGGGCCACAATCGGCGCCACCAATGTAGAGAAATAGGGAATAAATTGCCGATAGTAATTCGCGAACCCCAAGAAGCGCTGTATGCCCTGAAGCCCGACAGGTCGCGGCCACTGCAGAACGGCCGAGAACTTCACTGGAGCCATCTGAAGACCCTTATCCGAAACGATATAACCCAGGAATGGAAGGCTCGTCCGATGAAAAAGGCATTTCTCCAACTTGGCGTATAGCCGGTTGCTGCGGAGACGACTCAGTAACTGCCGTACCTGCAACCGATGGGTCAGAAGATCAGGAGAGAAAATCAGGATGTCGTCCAAGTAGACGATGACACATTAGTAAAGGAGGTCTCTAAAGATGTCATTAACGAGTTCCTGAAAGACGGCTGGGGCATTGCAAAGTCCAAACGGCATTACCAAGTATTGAAGTGCCCGTCACATGTGTTAAAGGCCGTCTTCCACTCATCGCCTTCTCGGATTCTGACGTGATTATAAGCTCCTCGTAGGTCCAGTTTCAAAAAAACCTTGTCTCCCCGGAGCCGGTCGAAGAGTTCCGAAATTAGAGGTAATGGATAACGATTCTTCATGGTAACCTTATTTAGGCCGCGGTAATCGATGCACGGGCGGAGAGAACCATCCTTTTTCTCCATAAAGATGAAACCGTCGCCGGCTGGGGAGGAGGATTTGAGAATAAAGCCCTTCTGCAAATTCTCTTTTATGTAGGTAGACATGGCCTGAATCTTGGGTACGGACAACGGATAGACCCTCCCTCGAGGAGGACTGGTCCCGGGGAGAAGGTCAATAGGACAGTCATAGGGCCGATGGGACGGCAGCGTCTCAGCCTCCTTTGCGAAAACACATCAGCAAAGTTCTGGTATTCCGCAGGCAGGCCTGGCAGAGGTTTGGGAGATAACTGCAGAGGGATGGCACTCATCGGGCGGGGTGCGACCAGACAGTGACTCTGGCAATACGGTCCCCAATTCAAGACCTCGGCGGTCTTCCAGTCGAGCATAGGGGCATGACGTTGCAGCCATGGGAGCCCCAAGATGATCTCCAACGAAGACCTCGGTAGCACGTGGAAGGCAATCTTCTCCTTGTGCAGGGCCCCCACCTAGAGGGACACCAGCCTGGTGATGTACAGAATGGAGTCGCTCAGAAGTTCCCCACTGACTGAAGAAATCAGCAGGGGTTTTTCCTGCTGGACCAGCGGCAGACGATATTGGGATACCAGGTGGCATAAAGTTCCCGGCAGACCCAGAATCCAGGAAAGCAGGGGCCTGAAACGAGAGGCCAGCGTCCATCGTGACTCGTACCGGTATTGTCAAACGTGGAGCGGGAGAATTAACACCTAGGGATGCCTCTCCCACGGGACCTAGGTGCGAGCGTTTCCTGACCGCTGGGGCTAGTCTAGGAAGCCGGCAGGGTCGTACTATGTCTCGTTCCTGGCGGAGCTCCTCCTGTCTTTCGGCGAAGCGAACATCTATGTGAGTGGCCAGGTGGATGCGTTCGCTCACAGAGGACGGAAGGTCTCTAGCGGCCAGTGCATCCTTCACCCCTTCTTAAAGGTGGTGCAGAGGGCTGCGTCATTCCAGGATAACTCCGAGGCCAGAGTACGGAATTGTACGGCATAGTTTCCCACGAAGGAGTCACCCTGGCGAAGATTCAAGAGCGCCGTCTCGGCGCTGGTTCCTCGAAGATGCTACAAAATTCCTGGAAGAAGGCCTGTAGGTCTGCAGTCACCCGGTCGCTTCTATCCCAGAGGGGATTTGCCCAAGCCAGGGCCTTCCCGGAAAGTAGGCTAACCACGAATGCCACTTTTGCCCTTTCTGTGGGAAACTGATCTGCCATCAGCTCGACCTGCATGGAGCACTAGGTGATGAAACCCCTGCAAAGCTTTGGGTCCCCGTCAAACTTAGATGGAAGAGGATTTCGAAGTTTGGGGCCAACGGACAGGGGAGCGTAGAAGGAACCACAGGCGGAGGTGGCGGCTGCTGCTGAGACGTGAGGAGCTGTCGTGCTATGTCGGACTGCTGTGCCTGTTGCGAAATCCGCTGCGACTGCTGGGCAATGATGGATGTGAAGTCTGCAGTACTGGGCAGAGGCACCTTGGCGGGATTCATGGCTGGATCTAACTGTTACGGACAGTGGTAGTGGATCCGCTGGACCACCACAAGCGATGGTATAAGCCACGCCAGGGAGCGGAGTCTAAGTAGGTCCCGGTTTTCACCAGAGCCCGCCGCAAGGCGGGATGGACTTGCTGCAGCGGGAGTCTACCAGTTCGCTTCCACTGATGTGACTTGCCTGCGGTGGCAGCCAAGGGTGAGCATGGTACAGAATCGTCAGGCGTAGGCGTAGTCATGGAAAGGTCAGGGCAGGCGACAAAGGTTCGTGGTCAATAAATGTAGCAAGAGGGTCAGGGCAGGCAGCAAAGATTCGTGGTCAATAAACGTGGTTAAAGGGTCAGAACACTGAAGACACTAGAATGCACTTCCAATGCTTTCTCTATAGGCAATGGGCACAAAAGATCCGGCAAGGAAGTGCTGGGGCGGAACCAAGATATAGGACCCTCGGCCAGCAATTAACCAATTACTGGCGCGCTGGCCCTTTAAATTTCAAAGAACTGCCGGGGGCGCGAGTGTGCACTGCAGCCGGCAGAGAGCCGCGCGGGGACAGGAGCGTGGCTAGGTAAGTGCAGGCTCTCGGGGGAGCGAGTGCGGCCACTCATCCTCGGAGCAGGGGGACATAGACACGGGTGTGCCCGCAGCCCAACCCACGGCTGCGGGACCACCCGTGACAGGTTTATTCTGATTTCATGTCAGAGAGTGAGAAAAACATGCATATGTGTCTTTTTATATAGTGTATGTAAACTTCTGGATTCAACTGTATATAGAAAGTATACTTTGGAAAATACTGATGTATAGATCCAATGTAAACCTGCGTATGCCATTGTGTGGGCATACAGTGGCATACATCACCCTTCATCGCCCTTTGGGACTGTGCCAATGTTTAGTACCAGGCACAGCAATTACCAGTTGTGTGGGGCTCTGACTGGTAATAAGAAGCCTCACTGAAAGGATAAGTCGTGAAAATACCTTGTTAGTTATATATTCATTTTACTTTTAAAAACTAGTTTACAGATGACTGTTTTTCAAGGTCTCAGCATAGTCAGTGTGTCGTTCTGCCCTGTATAGCATTCTTTTACACAAGAACATCAAAAACTTGCAAACCATACATAGCTCAAAGGGGTTGTTCACGTTTTATTACTTTTATTTATCATGTATACAATAGGGAATCATACAATTTTCCAATATACATGTATTACAAATTTTGCTCCTATACCTCTTTATACCATTGCAATAGGCCCCTATTTATTGAAAAAGGTGTAGCTCACATTTCTGTCTGTAATGGCTCCTGTGGACTAAACATGGCGTCACCAGCAGGATTACATGACATCTATGAGAACTGTGGATTACCGTAATGACTGGGACGTATATCGCCCCATATTTAGCGTAGTACGCTGCGAAATACGCAGGCTCTTTTATACCTGCTAATAATCGGTTACTAATGTCCAAGTTGTTTGGCACTGGTTAAAAAGGCTTACTTACAGCCCAATTTGCATTCTGCATGAGGAGGAGAGATCGTTTGTCCCCCAGTTTTCATTACTTTGGCAGTAGTTTACATGGGAAGATTTGCTGCTGACCAACCAGCGTATTTATGCCTGCATACAAAATCCAGTCTGCTGATTAATGGGTTTTTTCTTGTTTGGCCAGTGTAAACATACCCCCAATGAGCTAAAAGTGATTAGCTGAGGATCTTTAGGCTAGACAGAAATTTGCTGTACAATGCCTTTTCTATGGAGGTCGCTTTATCAGTTGCATAATGGGACTCTGATTGTTTTTGAGTCTTGTTTCTATAGAATGGAAATGTCGCGTAACTGTCAAAAACCACACATAACTTACAGCAATTTTCTCTACAAATCTATTATGGTGCAATGCTGTTATATTCCACATAAAAGCTATAGAGTATGTTTCTGTGGCTGATTTGCAGTGCTGAAAATTTCAATGCCTTATCAGTGTAGAATCCACACCTAAAATCTGCACCAGTAAGTATCAATTTTGGATGTGGATTTAACGCTGATTTTACATTCAGATTTTCAGCCTCCTAAACACTATAATGTGAGGTGAGAATTCAGCGCAGAATCAACCTCAAGAATTGACATGTGAGTTCTTTTTCAGCATTGAAAAGAAATCAGCATCAAGGAAAATCAGCGTTGTGTGAACAACAGCGTGGATTTTCCATTAGAAAGAATGTAAGATGGATTGCAGTCAGATTTGGACACTGATTCTGAGACAGACTCAGCGCTGAATCAGCGTTCAAATCAGCCATGTGAACATACCCATAGCCACCTGCATATCGCAGTAGCCCCATTGGTTTGCTCACAGTACTTACTGATACTAGCATGCAGTTATACAATACACAAGTATGTAATTTATGTGACTGGACTATTGGGAGAGCAAAAAATACAGTTGCTCAGGGGTCTTTATCACCTATTCCATTTTAGATTTTCTGAAACGTCCTCAGCAGGACTCTCTGAAGACGTTTATACTATGGTTCCCACAATATTAATAATATTCAGCTTTTATTGCTGAGGGTCAGAGCTTTGGTCTTCTTGTACAGAGCTCTGACGCCTCTCCCGCCTGCACGCAAGGAATCTGACAGTGGAGCATCAATTATAATTGCAATAGGGTGATAAGCAGCTGCCAAATGACTATGGCTCTTATCTCTCAGTTGAACAAAGAACTTAGAATGTTAAAATCTAACATGCTGAACTTTGACTTTCCTTATGGGTAGACATCAATGAGCTGTGGGTCTGTGTATTAAATGATGCAGTGACTATAGAAAGGACCCCCCTCCCAAACTTTTTGCCCAAAATGTGTTTCTTTCCTACAGCTTTATCTGGCCCTAGCAATACCCCAATGGAAAGATATGTGGCAGATACTGAACACCTGGTATAGATGTTAAAAAAAAGTTATTGAGTAGTTCTTGAATAAAAATTAAACTCCATGGGAACAAATAGAGAGATTTACTAAAGCCATTCTCATGTTTTCTGGTATGATTATAATGAAACAAATAGTGTCAGCATAAACTCTAGGGTTAGGCTTCCAGCTGTAAAAGGCTACGTAGTTTTTGCTTCGCCCTTTGTGTCAAATAAAAAAAAAATCATTTTGCTGATTTTTTCCTACTTAGAAAAGGGTTGGTGAGTAAGGTCAGTCCTTCAATAATAAATTCATCATTACATATAATGATTTTTCGTTGAAGTCAAGCAGTTTATATGGTTTTGACGATTTCAGAGTGTAAATGCGTGCCAGCGAATGTTTTCAACAACGGAAAGCTTATTCTTCCTTATGCTGACTATATTTGCTCAGGTTTATGTCTGGCTGTTTGCTCTTTGTATCATCAGTTTTTATACAATATATAAACTACATTTACAGCGATACTACACAGGTAGGTGGGTTTAGGAACACACAGCATTGCACATTCATGACAAGTCACATGTGACCGGTATGACGTTAGGATTCTGTAATACAGTTAGTTTTTTCTGCTTTATGATTCTATTTCCTGTGATTAATACATACTTTTGTCCATAGACTTTCTGTTTTCATGTTACAGTAATAGATATGATACTAGGAAGCTGTCTTCGCTCTGGTGACACATACTGTCTAGTGACAATTTTGTCTAGAAGATGGGGGAGGTGAAGGGTGGGTGAAACCACTCATTGTTGTGACAAACACAGAATCCAGCTCAACTGGTTTCATGGCTCCTGGTGAGTTTCTGTGAGATGGAGAACTGGATTAATGCAGACAAACTCCTCCCATGGGTGTCAAGGATATCTTTAGCTTACTTTGATCACACCTCACACTAACCCTCCTTATCAGCCAAGATACAGCATCCTTCTCCTGCTCAGCAAAGAAGCAACAAGCAATGGCTTCCATGGGTCTCCAAGTCCTGGGCATTGCCCTCTCCATCATAGGCTGGCTGGGCTCTGTGGTCTGCTGTGCTCTCCCCATGTGGAGAGTAACGGCCTTCATCGGCAATAACATTGTGGTGGCCCAAATCGTTTGGGAAGGACTATGGATGAACTGTGTGGTGCAGAGCACTGGACAAATGCAATGCAAGGTCTACGACTCCATGCTTGCCCTGCCTCAGGACCTTCAGGCAGCCAGAGCCTTGATTGTTATTGCCATAGTTGTGGCTATCCTGGGAGTTATGTTGTCCATCATTGGAGGAAAATGCACCAACTGTGTAGAAGATGAGTCCCCCAAAGCCAAGATCATGATCGTCAGTGGAATTGTCTTCATCGTGGCTGGAATCCTTACCTTGATTCCTGTCTCCTGGTCTGCAAACAACATCATCAGGGACTTCTACAACCCACTGGTGGTGGAAGCTCAGAAGAGAGAGCTGGGAGCATCACTGTACATTGGATGGGCTTCTGCTGCCCTTCTTCTTCTAGGTGGTGCCATGCTGTGCTGCAACTGCCCACCAAGGGAGCAGAAACCCTACTCTGCCAAATATTCAGCTGCTCGATCTGGACCAGCCAGCAACTACGTTTAATTAGGCTCAAAGGACTAAAGGACATTGAACACTTAACCATCATTTTTTATCTTTTCCTGATGCATGGACACAGACTGTAGCCTGGGTCATCCAAGAGAGTTTCGTCATGATTTTGGTTGTTTCTTGCTCTTTGATCAGCTACAATTGCACAAGCCCACCAAAGAGACTATTATCCTTTCCAGCAGAGGGTGCTGTCACTTGTTAGTCAGATATTGAACGGAGAGGACAGAGAACTGTAACTTGGGTGTAGGTGCGCAAACTGGGATTTTAGGTGGGGAAGAGTTAATGATCTGTACAAACATTGGGCACAAAGGTGCATGCAGGCAATGTGCCATACTTACTCTGTGGTCAGTAATATGCAATATTCAAACCAAATCAAAGCTACAAAGGCCAAAAATGATGCAAAATCTTTGTTGCCAAAAAAAGGAACTGAGAGAGCAGAAAATATTTAGATAAAATACACTGAGTCAAATGAGAGAGGGGTGGGTCATGGGACACACTTGAGATTTATGTTATAGTGATTTATAGTTAGGAGATCAGATGGAAGTTGTAATATTTCAGTATTTCATATTTCATGTTGCAAAATCACCTGTGCTCTTACCTGAAAGGCAACTCCCTTCAGAACTTGTTAGGAGTTGTAGTTCAGATAGACACTTGTGGTTTCTTGCTGCAAGTGCTTTTCTGCCAAAATGTGAGATGTACATTAGAAACTTGGCTTTTTAGGATGATTTTAATGCAATATGTATATTTACGTAAATGTATACTGTAGCTACAAAACTCCCCTTATGTCTACTGATTATTTTGCCCTCTCCTTACTCTACAGACTTACAGTGGTCACAACTTCTCTATCTGTGGTTTTTCCACAATGCCGCCTCATGTCAGTGATAAAATATGATTGTATATTGCTTTTTTTTTTTTAAACCTATTATTTTTATATGTTTTCAAAAATGTTATGTTGTTTAGATTTTAAAAATTGTTTGTAAAATAAAAAATGTTACTTTTAATCAAACATGTTGTACCAATGTATTTATTTCTGAAATGTTACGCAGGCCAATATAAGTACTGTATACGTGGAAGTACGTGTACATACATGTTGGAGAAGCGTTTGCGTGACAGTATTTGTATGATATCTCTTTTTTTTCTACTCTGAGGTCATGGAAGGGTGTAAGATAGAGACTATGTTGTGATTGCAAATAAGTATTCATGTGATCTTATCTCTCTGTCTCTTTCTAGTAATATTATTCATAACATTGTCTAATTAAAAAATGATTGTATTTAGCATGTTTTTTCATGCTTGTATGGCCCAAGGTAACTTTATGTGTCTAGCTGAAAAATGTTTTCAATGAGAAGACAATCTAGGCTTCAGTAGATCCAAGGGCGTAACCAGAGGAAGCTGGGGAGGGGGGTATGTATCTTGGATGAAAGAGGGGGCGCGATCTTCACGCTCTAAGGGCTTGTTCACATGGAGTTTACACTCCGTGTTACAAGCGCTTTGTGGATCCGTCTTGGGGACCAACAGAGCGGACTCCAAGACGGATCTAACAATTAACAGTGACTTTATCACTGCTCGCTGTGCTGAACACGGAGCGGCGTTCACATGAGGGATCGCCGCTGCGTGTTTCAAAAGCGGTGCTCGGGTCTGTCTTGAAAACAATTCTTTTCATGCGGCTCGGGTGCCTTTTTTTGAAACACGCAGCGGCGATCTTTCACTGAAGTCGCTGTGTGTTCGGCATAGACGCAGGATAATTTCTGCAAATTTGTTAGATCCGTCTTGGGGCCGACAGAGTGGACCCCAAGACGGACCCAAAAAAAGGTTTGAACCCGGGAGTTAAACTCCATGTAAAAACAACCCCAAAAGGCCTCATTTACTTCAAATGTTGGGGCTTCATTTCTGCTACCTTGAAAAAGGTATCTGGATGGATCCTTTTGGATTACCATATTTTTTTTAGTGTATGCTTTATGTGCCAGACAAAAATGTGGGGTTTACTACGCTTTTATGTCTGGAACATAAAGCAAATATGAACAGAAAACAGAGCAAACATAGTGCAAAAGAAACTATGTTTGCTTTACTGTTTTCCTGGCCCCCACCAGGGGCCCCCTTGGTATCTTCGGGGACACTTTTTTTCTGTTTGCAGCAATTTTTTCCACAAAATGTGTTGTAAAGGGGGGCCAAAAAGGGCCCCAAAGGGTAATACAGGGTTAGGATAGTTACCCAAATTATTGCCCCGAAAGTATATCTAAACCGCAACCAAAGAATTATTTTGAGTCTTTCTTTAATGCTTGCTTGAATTTCTTTACAGATAACATCTTCGAGTTTAAAATAAACTCAATAATTGTTAACCAAAAAAATTTTCTAGCAAAAGGGGTTGTCCCCCCTTTAAAATATTATTAAATTTATGTTATGACGTGCACAAAATTATGTTTTACAACAGCAGGCTGATATAGTGATCCCCAGACAAAACTGTGTTTTGACATGCTGGGAAATTTCTTTAGAACAGACTGAAAAAAAGTATGTACCACAAGGGACCCTGTTAAGTCGGGGCCTGGGGGGAAAGAGAGGTCGTTAGTAGGAATAAGTAAAAAAGCCATTATACTGTGGACTAACATTTAAATTTACTTTAGTAATTACATATCCTCAGCACTAGTTAGAAAGGTAAAACTGAGAAATCACAAGGCTTCAGAAGACTTACATTTTATTCCCTTTTCTATTAGTGTACCACAAGTATTGTGAGTAGACCATACACTTCACTATGTATCCGCGTGTTTAGTTAGCTTGCCCTTCCCAATGTGGGCCAAGGGTGTATTTCTTTTCTGTTTGCATGGCTTTTTTCCCGGTAACCATTTCCTCCAACCTTCACACATTCTATATGTTAATTTATGTGCAGAATTGTGATATATTGGTGTTCTATAAATTAATAAAATAAACCATGTCTAATATAATAGATATAACTATTCTCAATATTTAAAATAAAAAATATTCAATATTATGAAGCACAACAGCTGTGTATAGGATGTAGGTGTATGCAGTGTAGCTGAGGTTAGAGGTACTGCAAGTGATCAAGGAGTGATTATGGTATATGGGAGTACTCATATTTCTTGCCATGTGAGAAAACATTTAGGGCGTGTCCGTTTTTTGTGCCGTGCACACGGCCGCAGGGGGACGGCTTTTCTCTGCTATTTTTCCGCGACTGCTGCACGGGTTTTCCATAGCGGCCCGTCTAAAAGTTTGCGGCCGGTTGTTCATACGGTTTGCAAAAGGCAACCACTAAAAAAACCGCCCAAAACCCGGGTCCCGTGAGGACATGGCTTACATGTACTGCATTTTCAGAAAATTTCCTTTTAGACTTTCCAATGTACTAATAACCTTTTACGTTTTACAAAAAGGAAAAGTTATATCTAAAATAAAATCTAGTGATTGAGTGGTGGTAGTGCTAGTGAAAATATAGATAACATTTATAACTTTTTTGAGTAACCAACAAAACATGAGAAAGTAAAAAAAGAACAATTGTTGATGATAAAGCAGTTATGGATGTCCTTGGAGGGGGCAGTCAGTAAAAAAATTTTTTATTTGCAGTAGAGAACTGAAAATGTTTAAAAAAACTGCAGAAGAGTTTTGGGTCGAGTTTTTGTCATATGAAATGTTATATCAGTTAGAAAAAATTAGTACTTTTAAGGTATATACAATTTAAGATCTGTAGTTCACCCTGTGGGATGCTAGGGGTTTAAAGAGCTTTTCATAATCTATTTGCAGGGCGGTTATAGCAAACATGGCAGCTATTCCTAGGAGTGTAACTAGTATTTATAGGGTCCTATAACAAAATGATATGGGGCCCCACTTATTAAGTAAGTGGCTTGGGAAAGGAAATCATACCACCCTTCCCATCACTTTGCTGCAAAGGGGATTTAGTGGAAACCATACCATCCCCTTTGCGTGGAGTCGCTTCGTCCCATTTGCCCAAAAAATGGGTTTGTTTGTGGGGTTGTTTTTCTCCCCGTTCCGTCAATCAGATGGTCCTTATGCTATCTTAGGACATTTTGTATTTATTCCTGTTATAATATTTTCTTCCATACTTGGTCCCCTGAGGAAGTGTTTTGAGGGGACACAAAAAAACATTTGGGACGAACTTTTCGGGACAGGAATTTTTCCCTTTTTTTGTGGGCTTTTTTGTTGGGTAGGCCCCCTGACGGGCCGCCCTTTTCGGGCGTATCCCCGAATATAGGGGGGAAAAGGCCCCTAGGTCAAAGTGGGGAACTTTAGGTTTTCTTCCCCCTGCCCTCTATTTTTGGGGGTTTCTCCTTTTTTTTTGTTTTGCTTTTGCCTTTGTTTTTGCTTCTCCCCTCCTTTAGTATTATCATTAAAAGTTAAGTTTTAATACATGGTCTACACAGCTTGGATTTTCTGAGGTCAGATTTCAAATCTGAAAACTGGGTCAAAAAACTTAGACCATGTTCCATAATCTGCCATATTTCACTTGAAAACGACAGATTATAGTACTAGTTCAATTGAATGGGATGTCTGAAATCCAAAAACCGTGGCAAAAAAAACCAGGACAAAACTGGGCCCAAAAAATAGTGAAAAAAAATGTAAGATTTTGATTAGAAACCCAATAAATTTTTCCTTTGCCGTTTGTGGACGTTTCCGTATGCTGAAACCCCACGCATCAGACAAAAAAACTCCAAAAGTTGACCCCTTTCTTTTTCCCAGCACGACCACGGTTTTTGTCAGTTTTTTTCCAAAAAACGGGTCGGTTCTCGTTTTTTTGCCATTTGGCCCCTACAATTGTGCATGGGAAGACGAAAAAAAAATGAAAAACGCGGCCCTATTATACCAACATGAATGTATTTGCGTCGCCAAAAAACGAGGGAAAAAAAAAAAAACCTGTGGGGACTAAGGTCTTTTTTTATTGTCTCTAGGGGCTACCTGAACGTTTTTTTTTTGGTGGTTTTAAAAAACCAAAGCGCCCAAAAAAAACGACGTATTGCTATGCCCAAGACATAGCCTATTTGTAGACACAGCCTAACAGGTTCTTTGCCAGGGCACAAAACCTAGAGATACAGTATCAGTAGCAGATTGCATTATTGTTTGTTGAAATCTATGTTGCAATGATAATGACTAATGATGAATTAAGGGTGTTGACCTACTCAAACATATGAATTATTAACGAGTTAATAGAAGTCAATATTGATTGATTAACAATGGTCTATTATTGTATGTATACAAGGTATTATCAGAGCACATACTAAAGGCAAATGATGTTATTACATGATGTACATTTAGAGGAACAGATACAAGTGTAAGGCATAGGCACATCAACAATTGCTAATACACAGGATAACTTAATGTACTTTATGATTCACTAATTAAAAATGAAATGGCGACTTTCAGGGGATTTGTGTCACCCAGACCATGTGTACCATGAAATCCTGTCATGCTTCCTCATTTTAACTACTTATGTTTTACTCTGAAATGCTCGGAACTTTAAAAATGTTCCAGGGCACCTAGTAAAGTACCATCTGGGTGGGCACTGCCAATCCCTACACAAGTAGGGAGAGCCCTACCATTCATACCATGGTGGATGGTTAGAGGTCAGCAGGGACCGCCTTGATAGCACCTTCTGTATGCCCAGGCTCATGTATGAATGTTTTCTCTAAAATGCTACAGTGTTTTAGAGTATACATGGTTGGTTCTAAAGAAACAGCTTGTTGTGTGTAAAACATTCATACATGAATCAACCACTTCTTCTTTCTCTTTCCTATGGTTAGTAGATACCCGATTTATATTGACTGGCGCAAATGAAATAAAGTCAGTGTGGTATAATTCAGTTTTGAGATTGCGTGCTGCAACTATTCCTGTTATAAACTGAATTATGAACATAATCTACATGGATAGCTAAAACATAACAAAAGAAAAAAGTTATAAAAAAATGTGAAAATACAGTGCATGATGGACAGGTGTCTTTTTTCAACCATACTAACTATGTAACTAGCGCTGCCTTAAAGGGGTTTTGCCACGAAGTAAAATTGATGTGGAAAGCTTGTAAATGAAATAACAAACATTTTCACCATTCATTATTATTAAAAATTCTGCACCGTTTTTGGTTTAGCTGCTCCTTTAGTGATCCATTGTTTACAGCTTGTCTCCAGGGGATACGACCAGGGCTGAGAGCTCCTCAGTCCTGATCAGACATGCTCAGACATCACTTCTCCTCTCAGGCAGCTACTGAGTGTTCAAATCCCAGGAGCTGTCACTCTACTCCCGTCCTCTGTACTCATTAGCAATTAGTCAAACAGTGCTAATAAATAAAAAATAAACCTCCATGAGGTCTGTGAATTCAGAAAAAAACACAGGTTTGGTTCCTGCAGGGATTTGAACCTAGGACCCTTGTTCCTGGAGGCAAAAACTTTACCTCTCAGCTACTCACAATGCTTTACATAAACAGACCTTTCTTTGACTACAGAGAGAAAAGGCATGGTGATGTCAGCCTGCTGGGTCACATGATATGCAATTCAAACAAATCACACACGCCTCCTTCTGAGCAAACAGAGCTGAAGAGCTGGATACAGGAGGTATGAAATGAGATCGCGGTAAAACCCCTTTAAGAAGTAGAGCGCTAGAGGGGCCTACCACTCATAAACCTTGCTATATATTTTATAGGTCTTTTTCCGAAACACCTGCTTCCTGACGAAGAGTGGAAGGGTTACTTCTAAAACAGAAAGTAATTGCTAGGATAAAATAAAACCATAATAGCTGAATTTCCTGTGCCAGCCAATAACTGGCCTGCCATCTCCTGCTTGTATAAGTGTTAGGGCAGAGAGCAGTCGAATTACCACCTTGTCAAAGTCATCTGAAGGATACAGATATAGTTGAATGTGTAGACCACATTTTTACTGTGTAGTCCCTGATAGTGTCACTGCAGGATATGTCAAGATACCATTTTTAAGGTACTTTTATTTCAAGGCACACAGTGTTTTGCTGTCTGTCAGAGGTATCTGTCGGGATACCGTGAAAAAAGGACCTAGACATATACTGTGAAGGAGCTTCGGTGGACCCATATAGAACATTAGAGTAAACCTTGTTCTTTTTGGACTACATTTGCTCTATTACCTGGTGGTAGCCACTATGAGTGACATGTCCCAATAGGCAAGCACCGTTCTTTTGATCTATTTTGTGCCAAAAATACTCCTGACGCCATATTCCCGATAATAATAAACTGTGATAGATCAAAACTAGGCGCCTTACTATATACGCCATGATCAACACATTGTAATGCACCTAAAAAGGCGCATTACATACACTGGTAATGATACACGATTTGCGTAATGTGCCTTTCTAGGCGAAAAATCTAGGAGACTGCAGTGGCCAAAAAACAAAAAGAGTCCAACAGTATCTTTTGTACTATTTTTGCACTATGCCTAATCTTTATGCAGGGCCGTTCCTTGGGGCGGGCGAGGCAGGCGACCGCCCGGGGCGCCGAGGCTCCGCTCACCCGAGCGGGGCGCCGCGACCGCCCACTTCACCCGCAGCTCTGCCACTGAGGAGATCCCTGGGAGCTGCGTGACGGTGTAAGCAGCTAGTAGTATAATGCTGTACCGTGTTAGCCATAGAAAGTAGTAGAATAGTGAAGAAATCAGGCGATACCTTTTAGAGGCTAACTGAGTATATTTGATAGTGAGCTTTCGAGAGGACTAGCTCTCTTCTTCAGACTGATGTTATACAACAAACTGAAAATACACAGACTTTTTATACACACAAGACATGGATCTTCAAAGGATCTTAGAATTCTTAAAAATAACAAAATGCGAAATATAGGTAGAGCAGTTATTTACAACCTGTCAAGAATTAAACAGTCTGGAAACTTGTGAGGCGTGACGGGAGTGATCAGTAATTATTTCTCTTATCTTTATATGCAATCAGGGGAGATTTGTTGCACTCACAGTTCACACATAGCTTGACATGAAGCTGGCATGAATATTTAACCCATTTTGCAGAGTTTTAAATTTTTGCATTAATTTATATTCCCATTCCTTCCTCTCCCTCTGAGTCTTAAAATCTCCCATTAAGACCGTTACCTGCAAATCTTCCATGGAATGATTTTCTCCAGAGAAATGTGCGGCCACTGGCAGATCAGTTCTGTTGTTGTTAATGGTGAATCTGTGTGAATTCATACACTGGCTGAGTCTCTGCCCTGTTTCCCCCACATAAAGGCCTGTGGTAGGACATTGCATACACATAATCAGATACACCACATTGCTAGACCTGCAGGAAAATGTCCCCCTAATTCTGTGCACCTGCTGGGACTGTGGGACAGGTACACTGTCAGCAGTGTGGATGTGTCTGCAGGTCTTGCACCTGTTCTGCAGGCAGGGTGAGGTGCCATTTTCAGTTGGGGCCTTCAGAGCGCTCCGGACAATAATGCGCCGCAGGTTTGGTGGTTGCCGAAAGGAGAGGAGAGGGGGGACTGGGAATATGTCTTTGAGTCTGTTGTCCCTATGTATGTCCCTATGTGATGACGTCACGCTGCTTACACAGCTCAGCAGCTCCGGGATGCGCAGACCGAGGTGAGTACTTTTTTGTTATTTTATAATTAGCTACAGGGGCATCACTGGCTACAGGGGCATCACCTGGCTACAGGGGGAGCATCACTGGCTACAGAGGAGCATAACTGGCTACAAGGGGGCATCACTGGCTACAGGGAGAGCATCACTGGCTACAGAGGGAGCATCACTGGCTACAAGGGGGCATCACTGGCTACAGGGGGAGCATCACTGGCTACAAGGGGGCATCACTGGCTACAGGGGGGGCATCACTGGCTACAGGGGGGCATCACTGGCTATAAGGGGGGCATCACTGGCTACAGGGGCATCACTGACTACAGGGGGGCATCACTGGCTACAGGGGCATCACTGGCTACAGAGGGGCATCACTGGCTACAAGGGGGGCATCACTGACTACAGGGGGGCATCACTGGCTACAGATTGGCATCACTGGCTACAGGGGGCATCAACTGGCTACAGGGGGGCATCTACTGGCTACAGGGGAGGCATTACTGGCTATGGGGGGCATCTACTGGCTACAGGGGGCATCTACTGGCTACAGGGGCATCTACTGGCTAAAGGGGGCATCTACTGGCTACAGGGGGCATCACTGGCTACAGGGGGCATCTACGGCTACAGGGGGCATCACTGGCTACAGGGGAGCATCACTGGCTACAGGGGGGCATCACTGGCTACAGGGGGGCATCAACTGGCTACTACCTGGCTATAGGGGGCTAGTACATGGCTACCATATGAGGTGCTATAGATGGGAAGTTTGTATAGAGATAGGAATTGGTAGAGAAGTGCTGAAAAATTGAGGAGTCTTTAGATATTTGTTTTGTAAATTTTACAGTAAAGAGTGGGGAGTAGTCGTCATGGCGTCTGGGACAGATGGAAAAGAAGAAGAAGAAAAAGAGAACAACTCTTCAGAGACGTCCCCACAGTTTAATGTGAGTCACTAGATATAACTTTACTGTAATTATTTATATGTCTGCAGAGCCTGTGTGAAATTTAGCCTAGGAACTGCCCTGTCTTTATGTGCTGGACACCTTTGCATCACAGACCAAGCTTTTGTATCACACACACGTAGGGTGACATGTCTGAAAATTTGCCACGCCGCGGTAGTTTTGCGGCGCATTAAATCAGTGTAAAGTGCACCTGAAAGTACGATCCTTTTTAAAAATCTGGCGTCTGGTGTACTTTAATTAAGTTTACTATGCAAGGTACACCAGATGCCAGATTTTTTAAAGGATCCTACTTTCAGGCGCACTTTGCACTGATTTAATGCGCCTAAAAACTGCTGCGGCGCCGCCAATTTTCAGACATGTCGCCCTATGTGTGTGGGATACAAAGGCTTGGTCTGTGATGCAAGGGTGTCCGGCACATAAAGATTATCCCACCAGGTATAGAGCAAAAATAGTACAAAAGATACTATGTGTACTCTTTTGGCTTTTTCGCTATTGCAGTCTCCTAGATTTTACCAGTGGAATCAATGGAAGTTACAGAAAGAAACAGCCGGGCCCCAGTGTAAAATCAAATGCTTATCGGTTATAGCATAGGTGCATAGACATCTGTATGTGACATATTAGGCATCTTTGAAACGTGAATTTTGAATACAGTTTTATACAGTAAGGTTTATAGAATGTTCTAACTTTTTTAGAAAAATTGACATTTGGTTTCTGGGACTGCTACTTAGGCCATTGTGGATGAGCAACAAAAACTAAAAGTTATAAGAGGCAGTTTAGCGGCACACATAACCAATTCTACAATACAATATTTGCAAAACGCTGTTCATAATATTTTTTAAGGAACAAGTCACCGACTATATTACCAGATCCATGTAATGTTATGTGCAATAGCAGTCTGTTGTGTGTAAAACATTAATTTAAAGGTATACACCACTTCTTCTTTCTCCTTCCTAGGGTTAGTAGATACCTGATTTATATTGAAAGGTGCTAATAAAGTAGAGGCATTGTGGTACTGTTCAGTTTTGACATTGCGTGCTTCTACTATTCCTGTTGTAAATTGAATCATGCACCTAATCTACATGGAGAGCTAAAATGTAATGAAAAGTAAAAAATAATATAAAATATTGAAAATACAGCGCATGCATGTAACTTAAAGTACTGTTAACAATTGGGCCCTGTCTGAGGATTTAGAGAAGTAGGGGGACCCAACACTCATAAACTTTGCTATATATTTTATAGGTGTTTTTTTTACAAAACACCTGCTTCCTGCCATAGTGTTCAAGGGTCACTTCTATAACATTAAGTAATTGTTAAGATATACCATCTATAGCTAATTAGTGGAGGTCCAACTACCAGGATCGCACTGATCTTGAGTTTAAAGGGGAAATTAGGGTAATTCTCAGGACATATTGTTGTTTTGGGTAACGGCTAACTTTGCAGATTGTGTAAACGTAAGTGTTTCCTGAGCTCTCACTGTACACCACTGTACAGCTCAATCTACAAGAATAGAGAACTTAGTAGACCTCGTTTTTAGGTCTGGCACATGAAACATACAAATGTTAAAATAGAAAAAATGTAGAAATCACCTTTCATTTATAGGCTCTGATGGTTCCACTGCAGTATATGACAAGATACTTTTTTTTCTGGTAACTTTATTTCAAGACAATAATTGGGGAGTGTTCACACAGCATTTTGCTGTCTGTCACTGGTATCTGTCAGCATACTGTGGAAAAAAAAGTACCCAGAATACTGCGATGGATCTGCAATGGATTCATAGAGAGCAATAAAGCAAACATAATCCCTTTTGGACTACGTTTTCTCTATTTTCTGGCAGTAGACATTCTTTGTGGGATACATAGTATGGTCCACCATACTTTTGTGTTGGACACATAAAGGTTACCTCACTGGCAATTGAGCAAACATAGTCCAAAGAGACTAAATTTGCTCTTTTCAGCTCTATGGGCCCAAGCGAAACTCCATTGAGGTATCACTTTGGGTATCTTTTTCCACAATATCCCAATAGATACCACCAATGGATGGGGAAATGCCATGATAATGGTCTCTAGTAAGACAAGTCAAGTGTGATGCTAAACCACAGTGAGCAGAGAGAAAAGCTATGGCCGCAGAGACTGATGACCGGCCCTGGACCTATAAAGACCGCACTATTTCCACTAGTGACTCTAAGGCTATGTTCACACGGCTTAAAATGGGACGTATTTCAGTCCGTAATTACACGCCGTACTGCGCGAATTACGGCTGGAATATGTCCCAGTCATTACGGTAATCCACAGTTCTCATAGAGAACTATGGATTACGTCTCCTCTACCTGCTCGGCGAATACGAGGGGGGAGATAAGTGACATGTCATTTACTAGCGGCGTATACGCGCCGCTAGTAATGATAGTCTATGGGCCGGCGAGGTAGAGGCAAGTGTGGCGTTCAACTACATTAAGAGAGAGTGCCTACCGAGGTTAGAATGAGAGCAGCCAGAAAGACTTATTTAAGGCCAGACAATTGAGAGTAAGGAGCTCATGGTGAAGGAGACAAAAATTTTAAGTGAATAAGGCCCCATTCACACCACATTTTGGCCCTTTGCTTTGTATACTTCAGGATACCTTGAAAAACATACCACGGTGAAGACTAAAAAGTCTATAGAGCAAACATTCTCTTTTGGACTAAGTTTGTTCTAACTCATATGAGTACATGCTTTACGTGTTGTGTGCAAAACATGGGTATGTTTCTTAAGGTATCTTGATAAATGCCTGAGATGAGAGATACTGGCTTGGCTAAAATCCTTTTTGCTTTCTCAAGACCTGGTAGGTCAAAAGCAAATTGAGGATTTGTTACTTCCAACAGAGGGCGCTTTGGGCTTCTCAGCCTCTTTCCCATAATGCCTTGTGATATGCGATGTAAGGTCAACACGTGATCTGAATGTAGCCTTGCAGCAAGAGCCAGAGAGTCCTTGGCTCCAGAGTCTAGAGACTATTATTTGATATAACTGTACCAGAGCCGCTAGCCACAATTAGTGACTAGGATTCTGGAGAAGGGTCGTTGATCCAGGGATTTATTCTGATTGCCAGATTACAGTTAGGAAGGAATTTTTTTCCCTAAAATGAAGGACAATTGGCTTCTACCTCATGGGGGTTTTGCCTTCCTCTTTAGCACAATATGTGGAACTTCGGCCTTACAAACTACTGTATATACTCGAGTATAAGCCGACCCGAGTATAAGCCGGGGCACCTACGTTTGCCACAAAAAGCTGGGAAAAACCTATTGACTCGAGTATAAGCCTAGGGTGGAAAATGCAGCAGCTACTGATAAATTTAAAAAATTAAAATGGATACCAATAAAATAACATAGGCAGGTATAGGCAGTTTAATGTCCCCCATAGGTATGTAGAGGCAGGTATATGTCCTCCATAGGCAGGTATATGCAGTTTAATGCCCCCCACAGGCAGTTATAGGCAGGTATATGTCCTCATAGGCAGGTTATAGGCAGGTATATGTCCCCCATAGGCAGGTTATAGGCAGGTATATGTCCCCCATAGGCAGGTTATAGGCAGGTATATGTCCTCCATAGGCAGGTTATAGGCAGGTATATGTCACCCATAGGCAGGTTATAGGCAGGCATATGTTTCTATAGGCAGGTTATAGGCAGGCATGTGTTCCCATAGGCAGGTTATAGGCAAGTATATGTCCCTATAGACAGGTTATAGGCAGGTATATGTCCCTGTAGGCAGGTATAGGCAGGTTATAGGCAGGTATATGTTCTCTATAGGCAGGTTATAGGCAGGTATATGTCCCCATAGGCAGGTTATAGGCAGGCATATGTTCCCATAGGCAGGTTATAGGCAGGTATATGTCCCCCATAGGCAGGTATATGTCCCCCGTAGGCAGGTTATAGGCAGGTTATAGGCAGGTATATGTCCCCAAAGGCAGGTTATAGGCAGGTATATGTCCCCAATAGGCAGGTTATAGGCAGGTATATGTCCCCCCAATAGGCAGGTATAGGAAGGGTTTGAAAAAAAAAATACAAACACTTACCTCGCTCCCTCGCTGCTCCCGGGCGCTCTGCTCCGTCTTCAGGCACAGGCAGTGTGATGTCGTCAGGCCGCTCAGGCAGCGTGATGATGACACATGCTGCCTGTGCCGGAAACTCCGGACAGCCGCAAATATGCGGCCGTCTGGAGTCCACTGTGGAGCAGGGAGCACTCGCTTTCTGCTCCACAGTGGTATCTTCACCTGTATGCGCTCCTAGAGGAGTCGCATACAGGAGAAGAGATCGCCGACAGCGCCCGGGCCACAGCAGCACCAGAACGCTGTGGGCTGACTCAGGATTCTGCTATATGCGCTCCCAGAGGAGTCGCATGCAGCAGAAGTGTCCCTGCCGGTGCCCGGGCCATCGTAGCGCCCGAGCGCCGACAGTGACTGTAGTATAAGCCGAGGTCGAATTTTTCAGTACCGACCCCTGACCTCCTGCCTGTCCACGTTTACGAACCTGAGCCGCCTGTCCTGACCTCCTGCCTGTCCCCGACTACGAGCCTGCCTGACGAATCTGTACCATGCCTACCCTTGGCCGCCACCGCAGGCAAGCCCCGCCAGTGGAAGCGACCTGGTAGACTCCCGCCGCAGCAAGTCCATCCTGCTTTGCGGCGGGCTCTGGTGAATACCGGGACCTTAGATTCCGCTCCGTGGTGTGGGCTTCCACCATCGCTTGCGGTGGTCCAGTGGATCCACTACCAGACCGTTACAGTAGGATCCGGCCATGGATCCCGCCAAGGTGCCCTTGCCGAGCGTTGCCAACATCACCACCGTCGTGGTCAAGCAATCTCAACAGATCGCGCAGCAAGCGCAGCAGCTCGAGCAATTCTCCTCCATGGTGCAGCAGCTCATCACCGCAGCAACCTCCGCCATCTCCAGTGGTTGTTACTGCCTCAACGGTTCCTGTGGCTCTCGGGGGTCCCAAGTTTCGGCTGTTGCTCCCATCCAAGTTCGACAGAGACCCGAAACTCTGTAGGGGGTTGATCACCCAGTGTTCTTTGCACGTGGAACTGATGGCCGACCAGTTCCTGTCCGAACGTGCGAAGGTGGCTTTCATGATCAGTCTACTCTCCGGGAAGGCCCTGGCATGGGCTACACCTCTGTGGGACAGGAATGATCCGGTGATGGTGGACCTACACTCATTCCTCTGTGAGTTCCGCAACGTATTCGCGGAACCAGCTCGTGCATCTTCCGCCGAGACAACCCTCTTAAACCTACGCCAAGGTGATTTGTCCGTGGGATACTACTCGGTGCAATTCCGCACCTTAGTCTCTGCCCTGTAAAGGAACGAGTCCGCTCTGTGTACTACCTTCAAGAAAGGACTCTCAAGTCGAGTTAAGGACGTCTTGGCCGCAAGGGACATCCCAACTTCCCACAGTGACTTGATCCGCTTGGCCACCAGCATTGATGTGAGCTTCATTGAACGAGAAGAGGAGCTTCGGCAAGAGCGTCAGCTAGCCCTTCTTCGCCTGTTTCCTCGCCTGGCACCGGTGTTCCAGAGGCCTCCTGTGCCACAGTCGCCAACACCCACCGAAGAGCCCATGCAGATTGATCGGGTTCGCCTCTCTGAGCAAGAGTTGGCCCAGCGTCGGCAAAGGAACTTGTGCCTCTACTGTGGCAGCCCGGAGCATTTTCGGAGGGGTTGTCCCAAGCGTCCCAAGCCTGCAGGAAACTCCCGCACCTAGGATCTTTGGGAGAGGCATTCCTAGGTGCAAACTCCTCCTTTCCACGCCTGTTGATGCCAGTGCAGGTCTGTCTGAGGCTGGTACTTCGTTCCAGGTACCGGTGTTTCTAGATTCGGGCTCGGCCGGGAACTTCATCCACCAGTCTCTAGTGAAGCAGTATCGGCTCCCGGTGGTTCGCTTGGAAAAACCGCTCGTCATCTCGTCCGTCAGCGGGGAGCTGCTTAGCGACACCATCCAGTTTGTCACAAAGCCACTGTTCCTCCACGTGGGGGCGCTGCATAAAGAAGAAATCTCTTTCTACGTGTTGCCTCGCTCCTCATCAGTGGTCCTCCTCGGACTCCCATGGCTGCGGCTCCACTCTCCTACCCTGGACTGGACATCTGGAGAAGTGACTCGTTGGGGTCCCAACTGTTGAGAGCGTTGTTTGGTGGCACCTCGCCGGTGCTTTCCTGCTCCCGCTCGTCCCTTCATGAGCCGCTGCCCGGGTTGCCGCCCGAGTATCTGGAGTATGCCGATGTGTTCTCCGAGAGACAAGCCGAGAGTCTTCCTCCGCATCGTCCGTACGATTGCCCGATCGAATTATTGCCGGGTACCAGTCCTCCCTGGGACAGAGTCTACCCATTGTCGGTTCCTGAGACCCAAGCCATGTCAGAGTACATCCAGGAGAATCTCCTGAAGGGATTCATCTGAAAGTCCTCGTCTCCCGCGGGTGCGGGGTTCTTTTTCGTAAAGAAGAAGGATGGTACCTTACGGCCCTGCCTAGACTACTGGGGTCTGAACAAGATCACGGTGAAAAACCGGTACCCACTGCTGTTGATCACAGAACTTTTTGACCATCTGCGGGGCGCAAAGATTTTCTCCAAGTTGGATCTGAGAGGGGCCTACAACTTGATCTGAATCCGCAAGGGCAATGAATGGAAGACGGCCTTTAATACCAGGGATGGGCACTTTGAGTACCTGGTGATGCCCTTCGGACTGTGTAATGCGCCTGCCGTCTTCCAGGAGCTCGTGAATGACATCTTCGGAGACCTCCTCTACACCTGCGTGGTGGTTTACCTTGATGACATCTTGGTGTACTCTCCTGACCTCGAGACCCACCGCAGCCATGTTCGTCAGTTGTTGAAGCGTCTCCGGGAGAACCATCTGTATGCCAAGCTAGGGAAGTGCCTCTTCCATCAGACTAGCCTCCCGTTTCTGGGTTACGTAATTTCTGACCAAGGCCTACGGATGGACCCAGTGAAACTGTCAGCTGTGTTGCAGTGGCCACGCCCAGTCGGTCTGCAAGCTATACAGCGCTTCCTGGGCTTCTGTAACTACTACCGCCAGTTCATCCCCCACTTCTCAACGCTAGTGGCTCCGATAGTGGCCCTTACCAAGAAACAAGCTAACTCACGCAACCGGCCCGTCGAAGCCGAAGAGGCATTCTCGAAGCTCAAGTCCGCCTTCTCTACGGCATCTATCATTTCGCGTCCGGATCCCGCGAAACCCTTCACGTTGGAAGTGGATGCCTCATCTGTGGGAGCCGGAGCAGTTCTTATGCAAAGAGGTCCCTCAGGTCGGACTGTAACGTGTGGCTTTTCCAAGACGTTCTCTACGGCTTAGAGGAATTACACGATTGGCGACCGGGAGTTACTGGCCATAAAGCTGGCCTTGGAGGAATGGCATTATCTGCTGGAGGGTGCGCATCACCCCATCCGCATCTATTCAGACCACAAGAACCTCCAATATCTCCAGATGGCTCAGCGACTTAACCCACGCCAGGCTAGGTGGACGCTCTTCTTTTCCCGGTTCAATTTCCAGATCCACTTCCGGCCTGCAGAGAAGAATGTGAGAGCCGCGACCTCTCTCCGTGCCTCCGACGTGGTGGGTGAAGACACTACTCCAGAACACATAATTCCCCCAGAACGTCTTATCTCGGCAGCTCCAGTTGACCTCCGGAGGGTCCCTCCTGGAAAGACCTACGTGCGCCCTGCTCTCCGCAGACATATCTTAAAGTGGGGTCATTGCTCATTGGTGGCCGGGCCGGTCATCCGAGCGCCCGAAGAACATTCCACCTGATATCCCGGTTCTATTGGTGGCCAGAGCTCGAGAGGGATGTCAAGGACTTCATTCAGTCTTGTAACTCCTGTGCCCGCAACAAGACGCCTCGTCACAAGATGGCAGGCCTACTACAGCCACTACCCATCCCAACTCAACCATGGACCAACATTTCTATGGACTTCATAACCGATCTCCCTCCTTCATCTGGCAACACCATTATTTGGGTGATCACTGATCGGTTCTCCAAGATGGAGCATTTTGTCCCGCGGCCAGGCCCGCCGTCTGCCTCCCGCCTGGCGGAGCTATTCTTTCTTCACGTATTCCACCTGCATGGACTCCGTCAGCAAATCGTCTCGGACCGGGGAGTCCAGTTTGTCTCCAGGTTTTGGCGAGCCCTGTGTGCCCAACTTCGGGTGAAAAAACTTTGAGATTCTCGGTTCACATATTTTGATCAAAAGATGTTTAAGCTGCCCACGACTTTCAATGTGATCTCAAATCGGGCAGTCCTATACTATCTTTTACCTCTCAATAGAGCCAATTCCAGGCCTCTCTCTGGGTCAACAGACCTCCATTATACAGAGAGGAAAAAATAAAACACACCAGACCTGCAAGCTGCACTTCTTATGACAGCCTGTGAGAGTGGGCGGGTGCAGAAAACCAAAGTGGAGGCACCCCTTCCTCCCCATATAGGTTAAAATCAATATACACCAAATATAACGTATGGTTCTGCACAAAAAACATTTCTGAAAAAACATATGCAAACCTGGATGCCAACTTCGGGTGAGGCTCGACTTCTCTTCGGCTTACCACCCTCAGACGAATGGTCAGGTGGAAAGGGTCAACCAGGTCTTGGGATGTTACCTACGCCACTTCGTCTCTGCACGCCAAGATGACTGGTCCAACTTGCTGCCATGGGCGAAGTTCTCTTATAACTCCCTAGATTCAGAGTCCGCGGGGGTCTCCACCTACATCGTTTATGGCCTGCATCCCCGCCCACCTCTCCCTCTGGCATCTCCATCCGAGGTTCTGGTGGCGGACGCTCTGGTCCCAGACCCGTCAGTCTCTGCTCCGTGCTTCCGAGCACATGAAGGCTCAAGCGGATAAAAGAAGAATCCCTCCTCCTGTCTTCTCCTCAGGTGACAAGGTGTGGCTCTCGGCCAGATATGTCCACCTTAAGATGCCTTCCCACAAACTGGGACCCCGTTTCCTGGGACCCTTTGAGGTTATCAGCCGCATTAACCCAGTCTCCTACAAACTCCGGCTCCTTCCTACCATGAGAATCCCCAACTCGTTCCACATTTCCTTACTGAAACCCCTGGTCCTTAACCGTTTTTCCCAGAAGGCTGTTCTTCCTCCGTCTGATGCGCCCAATGTCTTCGAGGTCAAGGAGATCTTGGGTATGAGGAAAACTAGAGGGAAAAGATAGTTTCTAGTGGACCGGAAGGGGTTCGGTCCTGAGGAGAGGTCTTGGGAGCCGGAGGAGAACATCCTGAACCCCAGCAGCATCCAGAAATTCCTTCTCTCCAGAAAGAAGGGGGGCGCCAAGGGGGGGGGGGGGGGGGCCCAAGAGGGAGGGTACTGTCACGGATGCCCCTGCATGCCCCGACTCCGAGCGGCGCCCCGTTCCGCACCTCGGGTCCGGGGTCCGGTTACGCCACTGCTCCGGTCCCCACTCACTTACCCGGCCACGATCCTGCTCTGTCCGCCTCTGGTCCCCGGCGTGCGCGGCGCCACCAGTGTGAAATTTAAAGGACAGTGCGCTGGTAATTGGTCATTGCCGGGCACGGTCCCTATTTAAGTCCGGCCCCTTCCTGACAGCCTTGCCGGATCCTTGGTGTGTATTCCTAGGTGAAAGTGTTCCTGAAAGTCTTATCTTGCCTACCCGTGTACCGAACCCGTTGCTCACGTTTACCGACCACGAATCTTGCCGCCAGTCTTGACCTCCTGCCTGTCCACGTTTACGAACCTGAGCCGCCTGTCCTGACCTCCTGCCTTTCCCCGACTACGAGCCTGCCTGACGAATCTGTACCAAACCTACCCTTAGCCGCCACCACAGGCAGAGTGGCCTTTCAGACCATGTTGATACTGTACTCATTTCACTGTGGATAATGACAAACTTACCAGCTTCCGCCAGCATCTTCATGAGGTTCATCTCTGAAACACAGAACCTGTCTCCTTCCTGAGTGGTATGATGGCTGGACATTCCCATCTTGTTTGTACTTGCATATAGTGTTGAGCGAACCGTTAGAGAAAAGTTATGTTCAACTCGAACTTTACGATTTTTTAGAACGCAAATTGAACCGAGCTTTTTATGGTTTGTTCGAGAAAAATTTTTCATTTGAGACATGCACTCGACGTGCCATTTTTAGTTTCGCTTTTTGGCTGCTTTCTGCAGTTTTGGCGGTCAACCAATCAGTGCACAGTACAGAGGAGTGTAAAAAAAAAAGTCACCAGTGTGTAGGGATCTCATTGGCTGCTAAAACCATATGGCTGTTATATGTATGTCACTATTTCCCGTTGAACGCCATTTTGAATCTTCTCTCTGTACTGAACACACTGCTGTCTGTCTGCATGCTTGCATGCAGGCAGGTACACCATTTCTCAGCGATTTTACACAGGAAAGACTGCTAGTTAGATTAGTTGGAGGGAGGGGGGAGCAAGCTTAGGGAATCATACACAGCAATAGAGTGTTATGTATAGCTGGCTGCATCTTTCCCATCTTTATTCTGAGTACCCAAAAGTTAATTTCTCCTGTTTTGGGGTCCAGCTATTGCAAAAGACACCATCAGCAAATCTGCTATAGAAAGAAATCACTTTCAAATACTGATTGCTTGCAGCAAATTGGATTAGGTGCCCAAAAGTTCACTTTTCCAGTTCTGGGGGTACAGCTACTGCACAAGACACTGTCCGCAAATCTGCTATAGAAAGAAATCACTTTCAAATACTGGTTGCTTGCTGCAAATTGGATTGAGTGCCCACAAGTTCATTTATCCAGTTTTGGGGGTACAGCTAGTGCAGAAAACACTGTTAGCAAATGTCCCATAGAAACAAATCTATTTCTAATAGTGTTTGCTTGATGCAAATTATTGCGATAGAAGAAAACTTTATTTTTACAGTGTTTGAAACAGAGTTCTTCCATAAGAGACCATTTACAAATGTCCCATAGAAACAAATCTATTTCTAATAGTGTTTGTTTGCTGCAAATTATTGGGATAGAAGAAAACTTTATTTTTACAGTGTTTGAAACAGAGTTTTTCCATAAGAGACCATTTACAAATCTCCCATAGAAAGAAATCTGTTACAAATACTGGTTGCTCCTTAACCCCTTAAAGGGGTTTTGCCAAGAAGTAAATTCCTTACCTAACAGGCTGATACTCCCCTCTTGAGGCTTGAAAAATGGGGCGTTGTGTTTCTGTGTTTAAAAAAACAAGTACCTCCTCTGTGATGTCATTGCACCACCTCCCATGCACGCTCCTGATATTCATTTTCTTTAGTTGAGTAAACATTGTTTGGCTAATCCACAGGGGATAATTGTATTGTGCACAGGAGAGAAGATAAGCTCAGAGCAGGCAGCGTTCTTTCATTTGTTCACAAACTGATGCAGGGGGGGATGAGGGCTGAGCAGGGATCAAGGGAGCATCTGCATGTTTACTCAGATAATTACATTACAACAAGTAGATTCTTGTTACCGGTGGTCCCGCGGCCCCCCGGCCGGG
Organism: Phyllomedusa bahiana; assembly: GCA_025379985.1. Classification (NCBI taxonomy): domain Eukaryota; kingdom Metazoa; phylum Chordata; class Amphibia; order Anura; family Hylidae; genus Phyllomedusa; species Phyllomedusa bahiana. Next base: position 61,094 of record JAODAL010006017.1, on the reverse strand, counting down.
CTGCGGGCCCATCAGGACGCCTGTCCTCTCCCCGGCAGCGGGGACGAGTGGCGCTGCGGTCCGAGTGTTGGGCCACGGGCGCACTCATTCCCCTGTGCAGCTAAACTTACCAGCCCGCGCTCCTGCTTCCATGCGGTGCCCCTGCTGGCCGCGGCACGGGTCCCCACTCCTTAGGGGGTGCGTGCGCCGGCTTCTTCAGATATAAAGGGCCAGTGTGCCGACAATTGGTTGTTGGCCGGTCGCTGACCCTATATAAGGTTCTCATTTCCAGAACGTCCCCGATGGATCGTTAGTGCCTCTAGCCTATTGTGAAAGCGTTCTTTGATTCTCCGTCTTTACCATGTACCATACCTCCTTGCTTACGCCTCTCGACTACAAACCATTGCCGCCTGCCCTGACCTTACCACCTGTCCCCGACTACGCCTTGTCTTACGATTCTGCACCTCGCTGCACCTTGGCTGCCGCTGCAAGCAAGTCCCGTCAGTGGAAGTGACATGGAAGATTCCCGCCGCAGCAAGTCCATCCAGCATTGTGGCGGGCTCTGGTGAAAACTGGGTTCTACTTATACTCCACTCCCTGGAGCTGCTTACGCCATCGCTTGCGCTGGTTCAGCGGATCCACTACCAACTGTCGTGACAGCAAGATCCGGCCATGGATCCCGCCAAGGTGCCTCTCCTGAGTGTAGCGGACCTTGTAGCCGTCGTTGCGCAGCAGACACAACAGATTGCGCAACAAGCTCAGCAGATAGACCAGCTGAGCTCCATGTTTCAGCAACTACTGGCGAATCAACAGCAGTCGCCATCTCCACCCGTGGCTACGCCGCCGCCTGCTGCTCCACCTGTAAATGTGGGCCCCAAGCTCCGGCTGCCGCTACTGTCAAAATTCGAGAGGGACCCTAAGCTGTGCAGGGGTTTCATCGCCCAGTGGTCCATGCACATCAAATTGATGGCAGACCAGTTCCCCACGGAACGTTCCAAGGTGGCGTTTGTGGTCAGTCTACTGGCCGGGAAGGCCTTGGCTTGGGCTACCCCTCTTTGGGACAGGAGTGACCCAGTGACTGGAGACCTGCAAGCCTTCCTCACGGAGTTTTGCAGTGTTTTTGAAGAGCCGGCACGAGCATCTTCTGCAGAGACTGTGCTACTGAACCTGCGCCAGTTGGGGATTATGTGGTCCAATTTCACACCCTGGCGTCAGAACTGTCTTGCAACGATGACGCCCTGTGTGCCACCTTTAAGAAAGGCCTGTCCAGCAGGGTCAAGGAGGCTCTAGCGGCAGGGGATTTACCATCCTCCCTAAGTGACTTGATCCATCTAGCCACCCGCATAGACATACGCGTCGCAGAGAGGCAAGAGGAGCTTCGTCTTGAACGCGACCTTGCGCGGCCCCGCCGCCTACCCCGTCTGGCCCCGGTGTTTCAGAGACCTCAGCTGCCGCCTCCTTTACCGTCCGGCGAAGGTTGACCGAGCCCACATATCTGAGCAGGAGCTGTCCCGTCGGCGCCAAGAGAGGTTATGTCTGTACTGTGCCAGTCCGGACCATTTTCGTATGGGCTGTCCTCTAAGTCTCCAGCGTCCGGGAAACGATCGCACCTAGGCCACGTTGGAGAGGCATCCTTAGGTGTGAATTCTTCCTCTCCACGTCTTTCCATGCCAGTGGAAGTCACGACTGACTCTGGACTCGTGTTCCAAGTTCCGGCATTTCTGGACTCCGGTTCGGCCGGGAATTTCATCCACGCCGCCCTGGTGTCTCGGTATCAACTTCCGGTGGATAGCCTGGAGAGACTGTTAGTGATATCCTCAGTCAGTGGGGAACTTCTCAGTGACACCATTCGGTACAGGACCAAGCCGTGTCTCTCCGCGTGGGAGTCCTGCACAAAGAGAGGATCTCGTTCTTCATATCACCCCGGTCTTCGTTGGCGGTCCTGTTGAGGCTTCCTTGGTTGCAACACCATGTCCCTACGCTCAACTGGAGAACCGGTGAGGTTGTGCGTTGGGGTGCCGACTTCCAAAATCTCTGTCTACTGGCACCTCAACTGGTGCCCTCCGTTGTCTCTCAATAACCCGCCAGACCGCTGCCAGGTCAGCCTACCGAATACCAGGACTTTTCGGACGTGTTCTCTGAAAAACAGGCCGAGGCTCTTCCGCCTCACCGCCTCTATGACTGCCCCATTGATCTTCAGCCTGGGACCAGTCCTCTTCAGGGCAGGGTATACCCGCTGTCCGTGCCGGAGACCAAGGCCATGTCGGCTTACATTCAAGAGAACCTGCAGAAGGGCTTTATTCGAAAGTCCTCCTCACCTGCCAGAGCTGTTTTTTTCTTCGTACAGAAGAAAGATGGATCTCTCCGCCCGTGCATAGACTACCGGGGTCTAAACAAGATTACCGTGAATAGCCGGTACCCTTTGCCGCTAATCTCGGAACTTTTCAACCAACTTCGAGGGGCCAAGGTCTTTACTAAGTTGGATCTAAGGGGAGCATACATCTCATCAGGATTCGCGAGGGTGATGAGTGGAAAACGGCATTCAACACTCGAGATGGACACTTTGAATACCTGGTGATGCCCTTCGGGTTATGTAATGCTCCTGCGGTCTTTCAGGAGTTCGTCAATGATATATTCAGGGATCTACTATACTCTTGCGTCATCATATATCTAGACGACATCCTGATATTCTCGCTGGACCTACGGACTCATCGGCTACAAGTACGCCAGGTTCTGCAACGTCTACGCAGTAACCGCCTATACGGTAATTGGAGAAATGTCTGTTCCACCAGTCCAGCCTACCCTTCCTCGGTTATATTGTTTATGAAAGAGGTCTTCAAATGGACCCTACTAAGGTGTCAGCGATCCGTAAGTGGCCATGCCCCGTAGGCCTCCGGGCCATACAACGGTTCTTGGGATTTGCTAACTATTATCGCCAGTTCATTCCCCACTTTTCCACATTGGTGGCTCCGACGAAGAAGAAGGCTAATCCGTGATGTTGGCCCTCAGCGGCCGAAAAGGCATTCTCCGAGTTAAAGGCTGCTTTCGCCTCTGCACCCATCTTGTCTCGCCCAGACCCGGAGAAACTGTTCTCGTTGGAAGTGGACGCATCCTCTGTGGGAGCAGGTGCAGTCCTTACTCAGAAGGGGCCAAGGGGAAGACACTCACTTGTGGGTTCTTCTCTTAGATCTTCTCGCCGGCGGAGAAGAACTATGCCATGGGGGTCCGGGGGTTGCTTGCCATCAAGATGGCCCTGGAGAAATGACACCACCTCCTGGAAGGGGCCCGTCATCCCTTTGACGTGTACACGGACCACAAGAACCTTCTGTATCTGCAATCGGCTCAGCGGCTTAATCCTCGCCAAGCTCATTGGTCACTTTCGTATTCACTTCCGCCCCACGGAGAAGAATGTAAGGGCTGATGCCCTCTCCCGGGCTTCGGATATTGTTGGAGAAGAATCACTGCCCCAACATATCATCTCTCCTGACTGCCTGGTTCATGCGGCTCCACCACGTCACCAAAAGGTTCCACGAGGCATGTGCGGCCGTCGCATCGTCGTAGAATCATGAAGTGGGCACAGATTTCTCTGTTGGCTGGGCATCTGGCTGCCTTGAGATCAGATCAGTACTCTCGGATCTACTGGTGGCCTGGTCTGGCCAAAGATACGAGGGAATTTGTAGAGGCCTGTACTACTTGCGCCTGGAATAAGGCTCCTCGCCTCTGTCCTGCCAGTCTGCTGCAACCTTTGCCGACACCCTGTACACCTTGGACACATGTGGCGATGGACTTTATAACTGACCTCCCTCCCTCCTCGGGTAACACCGTGATCTAGGTCATGACAGATCGATTTCCAAGATATCTCACTTTGTCCCTATGCCCGGGTTACCATCTGCCCCTCGCCTCGCCTTGCTCTTCTTCATGCATATTTTTCGCCTACACGGCCTGCCACAGCACTTCGTCTCGAGGTGTCCAGTTTGTATCTATTTTTTGGCGCACTTTCTGTTCCCCGTTGCAGGTGAAGCTAGATTTCTCCTCGGCGTACCATCCACAGTCCAACGTCCAAGTAGAGAGAGTCAATCAGGTTTTGGGTGCCTACCTGCGGCACTTTGTCTCGGCTCGCCAGGATAATTGGTCCAACTTACTACCATGGGCGGAGTTTTCTTATAATTCGTTGGTTTTTGAATCTTCTGGTGCTTTACCCTTCTACGTGGTCTATGGACAGCACCCCCACCCACCTCTCCCTTTGGCCTCTTCCTCTGAAGTCCCCACAGTGGCTGCAATGGTTCGAGATATGACCGCTATTTGGAAGCAGACTCGTCAGTCCCTACAGCAGGCAGCGGTCCGCATGAAAACCCAGGCTCCGACCTTTGCTCCTGGTGACAAGGTGTGGCTCTCTGCCAAATTCGTTCGGCTCAAGATACGTGCTATAAACTGGGTCCACGGTTCCTGGGGCCATTTGAGGTGCTGAAACGTATTAATCCTGTGGCCTATAAACTCCGGCTCCCATCCTCCATGTGGATCCCAAACTCTTTTCATGTCTGCCTGCTGAAGCCCGTCGTGCTAAACCGCCTCTCTCGGAGGATAACCCCCCCTTCTCCTGAAGGAGAGAGAGAGAGAGAATAGAGAGAGACTAGAGAGAGAATCGAGAGAGAGAAGAGAGAGAGAAGAGAGAGAGAGAGACCATTCCCTGTGCTCTGTTGGGTCACTGGTGTCCCGATCACCCGACAGAGCAGGGAAACCCTTTGATTGCGCTGCGGTGATGAACTGCGGCAATCAAAGGGTTAAAGTACGGGGGCGGAGGTTTCCCCCGCTCCCCAGCGCTTGCAGGAGCTTTGCTGGGAACAGGGCTGTGTAGAACAACCCCATACCTAGCACTGCTGCGGCGCTGGGTGCCACAAACTCCGGTGTCTGCAGCGACACCCCATTTCACTTTTTGCACCAGGGCCCGAGAACTTTAACTTACACCTCTGCAGACTGGACTAGATTAGACGGCAGTACCATTGGTGGCAGTGAGAACATGCCAATGGGGAACATGAAGGTTCAGGTTCAACAAGATTAGGTGGCAGTACTATTGGTGGGAGCGAGAACATGCCAATGAGGAACCTATACAGGTGATAAGAACCTGTAATTACCATCCAGAAGAGTCAACTGCATATGTGGAACAACTTAGTAAATAAAAGTTGCCTCTAAAAGTGACAGAAAAAAATTGAGGCTAAAAGACTTTATTCCATTCAATGGCTAACTGAAAAGATAAGGAAGACAGCTTGCAAGCAGGGGCGTAGCTATATGAGGTGCCACGGACTACATTAAACGGCAGTACCATTGGTGACAGCGAGAACATGGCAGTGGGGAACAGCGAGGTTCCAGTTCCACGAGATTTGGCAATGGGGAACAGCGAGGTTCCGGTTCAACAAGATTTGGCAATGGGGAGCAGCGAGGTTCCGGTTCCACAAGATTTGGCAATGGGGAATAGCGAGGTTACAGATCTACAAGATTTGGCAATGGGGAACAGCGAGGTTCTAGTTCAACAAGATTTGGAAATGGGGAACAGCGAGGTTCCGGTTTCACAAGATTAAGCAATTGGGAACAGCGAGGTTCCGGTTCCACAAGATTAGGCAATGAGGAACAGCGAGGTTCCGGTTCAATAAGGTTTGTCGATGGGGAACAGCGAGGTTCTGGTTCCACAAGATTTGGCAATGGGGAACAGCGAGGTTCCAGTTCCACAAGATTTGGCAATAGGGAACAGCGAGGTTCCGGTTCCACAAGATTTTGGCAATGGGGAACAGTGAGGTTCCGGTTCAAAAAGATTAGTTGGCAGTACCATTGGTGACAGCGAGAACATGACAGTGGGGAACCTCTACAAATGGGGAGAAACTGTATTTACCATCTATAATAGTAAACTGGATATGTGGAACAAAGTAGTGAAGAAAATTGGCCTCTTAGACTGGCAAGAAAAGATTGAGAGACTAAATTACTAAATTCCTTTCAATGGCTAACTGAAAAGATGACAGATATGTCAGTGATGTCAGTTATCACCTCGCCAGCTGTGCTGAATGTGCGTTCCTAGATAACGCTAGTTGCTGGGCAGGATAAAACTTCTATGGCGTGCTGAGCAAGCTCAGGCCATTCATACACTTTTAAAACCAATTCAAAAAGGTCTATATTTCAAAATGTCATTAGGTCACCACAACAGACTCATCAAAAAACAAAACATAATAACAAAACAAAATACCAAAATATCAAAGTTTATTTAATCACAAACATTAAGCAATGAATATATTTACATAATAAGGTTGTCACAATTTAAGACCAAATTTTAAAACATCTAAAAAACCCACAATTTGACCAATTTGCATAGAATGGCATATCCCCTATATACATCAAAGACAAAAAAAATCAAAATATGTGGAAAAATCCAAAGTGCATAAAGTTATAATCAAGTGATAGTATACAATGGATTTACCACCAAAATATATGTGTATAATAGTCTGAAAGTAATCAAACTAAAATTTAAATAATATTAATAGATAATACAAATTATACCCACTATGGGAGATACGCCATCCAAGAATAGGTCAAGAGATTGGACGCGTGTTTCGCCGTCCTGCTTTCTCAAGAGGCATCAAGTTTGGACACCCACAAGTTGGATAGGTCCAGACTAAGTCCAAAAACATCAATGTGGAACCGCAGGTATTCATGCACCATGGTCGTAAGGCGGTCTCTGTGTGTCTGAATGCTGCCCTGCATTGCAGGCATTAGTGAGGTGGTAAAAATCGATTGCCAAATGTCACCCAGTAGAGTTCTGCCACACTGCCTGCTGCGGCTACATGCCAATCTACTGCTGCCGCGTTGATGATGTTGTTCCAACGTGACATTAGAATGGGAAGAAGATGCAAAAGATATTTTGAGTTGGTGAATGAACACTGTCTCAAAATCCTGCATTCTACTTTCAATTTCTGAGGGTGGAAGGAAATTGCTCACTTTTGTCTTGCAACGTGGATCAAGGAGGGTGGGCACCCAGTAATCGCTGTTCATTTTTATTGCCTTGATGTGTGGATCATGTTGCAGGTAATGTAGCATCCAAGCACTCATGTGTGAGATTCTGCCGGGATCTCCCAAGTCTCTGGGTCGAGGGGCACTAATGGGATCTTACTCCTCTTCCTCCACCTCTTTCTGAAATCTGTTCTAACCTCTTACCACTGAAGGGTAATCAGTACCAGTGGTGTCCACCCCTGCCTCTTCATCTTCCTCCACTTCCTCATCCTGACCATCACCAGAGCCCTGGCTAGCCTCATGCACTCTACTCTATGAGTAGACCTCGAACCACTGCCTGAAGAAGACCGATACAATTGCGAAACAGTCCCACTCTATCCCTCCACCTGATCTCTCTATCACTCTCTCACCAGCTCCACAAGTCCGCTGCCTTGGGATAACCTTTGACTCCAATCTGTCCTTCAAACCACACATCCAAACCCTTGCCTCTGCCTGCCGCCTCCACCTGAAAAATATCTCCTGAATCCACTCATTCCTTTACTTTGATAGCACATAAATGCTTGTCCATGCCCTCGTCATTTCCCGCCTAGACTATTGCAACATCTTTCTCTGTGGGCTCCCGTCTAGCACCCTCGCTCCCCTCCAAACCATCCTTAATTCTGCTGCCCATCTGATTCACCTCTCCTTGATACTTTTCTGCCCCTCTCCTCTGCCGATCCCTGCACTGCCTACCCATTGCCCAGCGAATCCAGTTCAATTAGTAACCTTGCCTACAAGGTCTTATAACTCTCCCCTCCATAATCTTTCCTTCCTCTAGATACTTACACCACACAATCCCCGCTACTCACTGACCTTCCCTTCTCTGTCTCCTCTTATCAGTTCCTCACAAAACCCGTCTCCAAACTTTCCCCCGTCTTCCCCATACTCGGGAATTTCACTGCCTCAACACATCGACTCCCCCCCCACCTCACTAGCCCAAAAAACCTGAAAACCCATCTCTACGGATTGCAAAACCCAACTTTAAACCCATTGATACTCTACCCCACAAACATGCTCCCCCTCACCTTTTCTTTTCCCTTTCCCCTTCCCCCTTAACTTTTGCCCCCATGGGCTCGGCCCTCTCCCTCGTACCTTTTGTTAGAAATTACGTCATTTTTTTTTGACAATGTAATTTATATAACCCCCCTCAATGTACGCGTTTTGAACTAAGGCGCAAAAAATAAATAAAATAACAATCGGGCCTTCTTAACCCCCCGCGAGTAAGCTCTGATCTGCCTCCATCACTGCTGGCCTGCTCCCACAGATCCAAACCCTTTTGTTCAGTAAAAAATAACCAAAAACGTCCTTTTTGACAAGGAATCGTCCCGAGACCATTTTTTTTGGGGCCGCCCGGAAGTGTGAGCTAAGACCTAAAACCCTTCCTCACAGACAGCAGAACCAGTTCATGACGTTTTTCCCGGGAAAGGGATGTGCGTAAGTCTACCGTTCTTAGGGCAGCAAGGAATGGCCCCGTTGTCACCACAACCTTCCCTGGTGCCTTTTTTTATCATTTAGCCACTGTCGGTCTCAGTACCAGAGCCCCCACACCCTTTTGGGACCTGTGTGTTGGCCCCCTCCAAGACAATTAATTTTGGGAAAAGGGCTTGGTTTCTTTGGCACGTGATGCCCCGTCAGGTTTGGGGTTTTGGACTCTAAAATAAAAATTTGTGTGGCAGTTAAGAGTCTGTAAGATTTACTAGGGTTTTGCATTAGCTGAAGGGGAGTATTCCCCTCTCCCATCTAACATCGGCTATACAAAAAAGGATTGCACAATGCAAAATGAAAAAAAACTTCATTTATTATAGTTCCTTTAAAAAAAAATAACTTTTTTTTGGGACAATAGTGTACTTGCGATAAGAAAAGAAAGTCCCTAGCCGTCAAGGTCCCATATTCAGGGGACGATGCGTAGTCTCCCGGTTCCCCTAGTTCCGAGCCAACAGTGGATGAGCAGGGGGGACAACAGGCGGGGTCAGGGCAGACGTGTGACGTTTCAGGGAGGGTTTCCCCCCCTTTCTAGGGAGGAACCTCCCCCAAACGTCACCCCGCCCCGGACCCCCCCCGTCTTACCCTCTTGCCCCTACGTTGGCTTGTGAACTAGGGGACCGCTGGACACTACAACATCGTCCCATGGATATGGGATTTGGACCTACACCATTCCCCACATGTTGAGAGTGTCGCCCCAGACCCCTCACCAAGGGCACTTTCATCCCCCAAAGTCACCCAGTGACGTCAAAAGATGTAACCCTTGACCGTGCTTCTAATCCATGGTTCTATAGTGATATGGACTTTGGTGGACACAGATGCAGCCAACGCGCTGGAGATCTGTTCTGTAACGTGGCGGGCCAGGGCAGGGACAGTTTTTGAGGCGAAGAACTGCCTGCTCGGTATCTGATATTGGGTGCATGTCAGGGCCATGACGTGGCAGAACCCATCTGTGTCCACCAGGCGGAAAGGCAACAATTCCAAGGCCAACAACCAGGCACTGCTGACATTCAGGATTTTAGCTTTGTGATGGTTGGGATAAAAGCGTTTCTTCTGCTCCCACACCTGGTACACAGAAGGCAGGATGCTGTACGGCATCTAAAGTATTGGAACCGGAATCTTGCTGTTCCCCACTGGCATGTTCTCGCTGCCACCAATGGTACTGCCGCCAAATGTGGTGGAACCGGAATCTCACTGTTCCCCATTGCCACGTTCTCGCTGCCACCAATGGTACTGCTGCCAAATGTAGTGGAAGTGGAACCTCGCTGTTCCCCACTGGCATGTTCTCACTGCCACCAATGGTACTGCCGACAAATGTAGTGGAACCGGAACCTTTCTGTTCCCCCACACTGACATGTTCTCGCTGCACTAATGGTACTGCCGCCAAATGTAGTGGAACCGGAACCTCGCTGTTCCCCACTGGCATGTTCTCGCTGCCATCAATGGTACTGCCGCCTAATGTAGTGGAACCGGAACCTTGTTGTTCCCAATTGCCATGTTCTCGCTGCCACCAATAGTACTGCCATCTAATCTAGTCCAGCCTGCTTGAAGTTCTTGGGCCCTGGTGCAAAAAGTAATAGGGGGCTCCTGCTAGTTACTATGTTCCATTTCCAACACCATTGTCTTCTTTGCTGGTATAAAAATAAACCTGAACATCATCTCCGATTGACTTTAATGGGGTTTGAAATTCGAGTTTGAGTTCGACTCGATCTTCGAATGATCTTTTCAAAATTCGAGATTTGACTCGCACTTGAATTTTTTACCGTTCGCTCATCTCTACTTGCATATAATTGTTTGTACAGATGAACGAGGCACCTTCAGGTTTTCTGGAAATTGCACCCAAGGATGAGCCAGACTTGTGCAAGTCCACAATTCTCTTCCTGGTATCTTGGCTGACTTCTTTAGACTTTCCCATGATGATACACACAGAAGCAGTGTGTTTCTGGTAAGAATAAAAATACATTCACAGGTGTTTCTCTGATTAACTCAGATGTTGCCAATAAAACTATCAGAAGCTTCCATCATCATATGGGTTGTCCCAAATTGTTTACAGGCATAGTAATGCTAGTGTATGTAAATTTTTTACTTTGCAGAAAATGATAAAAATGCCTTAAAAATTATCTCTCATTATTCTGACATTTAGCAAATATAAATAATTTTGGTTCCTAATTGACCTAAACGGGGAGGTTTTTTTGACTTCTGTCGATAGTGAGAAAAACATGCAGTTGTGTATTTTTTATATATGTATGAAACTTCTGGTTTCAATGTTTGTTCCCTTGTGACTGCAAAATAAGTGTAAATTTCCCTAAATTCAAAAAGCAATGTATTGCGGGGAATTTTTGCGTGTTTAACCCCACAGAGAGGCAGTCATAACCTTAAAATCACAAGTGTATAGGCGTTACTACCCCATACTTAGGTTCATAACATTATATGAAAGACAGCATTCGGAATAGTTGGTAACTAGAATGCATATATAGTTATATTGTATATATTGCTCCATAGCAAAATAAGATGGGCCCCCATCACCTAATTAAAAGAAAATGATACAACTGGATAATTAGCAATAGTTAAATCAGGGGCATTGCTAGGGTCCTAAAACCTCCGGGGCCCGGGCCCTCTGTGTTTGGTTTCCCCCAGTATGATGGGTTCACACAGCGTTTTTTTTCGCCACATGGACATGTGGCATGTATTTTTTACAAAAATAGTTATGTTCCTGTTAGATTATTTTCCTGTAGTCCCGTAATCCTTTTAAACACCTCAGCATGCAGATAGAATGAGAAACGGCTGACAAATTTCTTTTTCAAAACCCCTCACCTACATATGAAAACCAGTAAACCCCTAAAAAAAGTCATACAAGTCCGAATATCACATCTATACATGGAGCAAATATATCATACGTATCTGTTTTCTAAAAAAAATCCAAAATACCAAAAGCCAATAATTTTTTCTACTTGGGCCAAATAAAACTGCCCGACCCGACTAAATGGCCACCACATGTGATACCCTCAAACAGGGGCTTGCGACATATAAATGATTATACTGCAGTTGCATTTAGTGACTTAAAGGAGTGTTTCATCTGATGGAGTAGTCAATTTCCCTTCTCTTTCCCATTCCGGCCCAGGACCGTTCAATAGACATGCTTCTCCCAGGCACAACTATCTCTGCAGAATTTACCACAAAAACATTTTAGAATCCTCGCTTTCTTGCTGCTATATACTACAAACATGGGCGGGGAGTGGGACAGGGGTTATATAACATACCTCCTAATGGTGGCCTATATAGGATATTCATATTTATGCTCCATCCTCCACAGGCACCTGCTTTCCATATGATAGAAAGCGGTGCCTGCTGTGGGAAAGGGATGATGAGTCACCCATCATTCTATATAGGGCCACCAGTAAGGTGAAGGAGGTTATAGACCACCCCAACAGTATAGATGTAGTCTAACATAGGTCCCCTCAAGTAGACAGGGTATGATATATAAGGCCAGCCCCCAGTAAGTAGGTAGATATATAGGTCCTCATGCAGGTAGGTATATAGGCTCTTTCAATAGTAGGAAGGTAAATAGGTCCCTCTTTCCAATAGGTAGGCGGTAGTTATATAGGTCACCACAATGGGAAAGGTCAGTTATATAGCTGACCCCCAATAGGCTGGTTGTGACTACATAGGGCCCCCGGTAGGTAGTTATATAGTTAACCCCCAGAGTATGTGAATAAGTATACAGGTCCCTAGTAGTTGGGGGGTGACATGTTTATAGTTCCTCCTAGATGGTTGGCAAGTCTATTGATTCCAAGTAGACAGGTATGTAACCCACTATTTAGGCAAGTATATAGGACTCCAAGGGAGGTTTGGTAGGTATAGGTCAGCCAGATGGTAGTAGACTATAAGGTTCCATTCGATTCTTCTTTTTCAGGACCAATGTAGTAGGAATAGGGCCTACCATCCGCAAGTATATACGATAGCCAGGTCTCCCCAGTATATATAGGAGGCAAAGGTTCCCCAGTATATAGATAGCGACCAGGGTCCCTCCCCTCTGTATATAGGAAAGGCATAGATCCCCAGTATTATAGATAGGAACAGGGCTCCCCAGCATATTAGGCAAGGCAATAGATCCCAGTATATAGCTAAGCTCAAGGTCTCCCCAGTATATAGCTAGGCACAGGCTCACCAATATTGATAGGCACAGGTTCCCAACAAGAATATAGCTAGGGACCGGGCTCCCCTCAGTATATAGATAGGCACAGGCTCCCCAACAGTATATAGCAAGGCACATGGCTCCCCAGTATATTGCTAGGCACAGGGCTCCCCACAGTATATAGTAGGACGGGGATCCCCCACAGTATATACCAGGCACAGGCCCCCCACACAGAAATATGGGCCAGGCACGGGGCCCTTCCCCACAGTATATAGCTAACACAGGGCCCCCCCAGTTATAGCAGGCAAAAAGGGTCCCCTCATATAGCTGGGGAAAAGGGGCCTCCCCAGAAATACTAGGTGGGCATAGGCCCCCCAGTAAATAGAAGGCATAGGGTCCCCACAGTGAATAGATCGCCCTTTGACAATCAGTCTACAGTAGACTGATTGTGGGGGCTTTTGGGGTTACCCTGACCGGGGTCCGCCCCCAAAAAATTTTTAGGGCCCCTTTCAGGTGAAGCATCTCCCCCCCCCCCCACATCAACCCCCCCTCTGCCAACCCCATCTCCCCGCCCCCCCCTCAACCCCCCACCCCTTCCCCAACCCAACATCCCCCCGGGCCCCCCAACGTCAACCCCATCGCCCCCCGCCCTCCACTTTTAACCCCCATCGCCCCCCCCCCGGCCCCAACCCCAGTCCCCGCCCAGCCTCAACACAACACATTTCCACCCGGGCTTTACACAAAAACGGGTCGCCCCAGGGGTCACACCCACAGCCAACCCCCCACCCCTCACCCCAAAAACACATTTTCCACCCCAGCGTCCACACACAGTCCACCCACTTTCACCAACAAAACAGTCCCCCGGGCCCTACACACACAGTCCACCCAGCCACACACACAGCCCCCCCGTGTCCCAAAACACACAGCAACACCCCCCCCAGTGTCTCACACACACAGCTCCGCCCGGGTGCCCAAAACCACACAGCCCCCCTCCAGTGCACCCCACACCACCGGCCCACCCCCAGTGTCAAAAACACACAGACCCCCCATTTTCACCACAACACAGCCCCCCCCAAAGGGTTTTCACACACACATTTCCACCCGGGCCTTTCCCAACACACTCGCCCCCAGTGTAACAACACAAACACCCCACCCCAGTGCCCTCAACACACGGGCCCCCCCCCTTTTTAACACACGAAAAGCCCCCCCCCATTGTCCACACACGGGCCCCCCCCCGGGTGTCTCACACACACGGGGCCCCCCCAGTGTACAAACACACCCCCCCAGTGGCACCCCCACACAGCCCCCCCCCAGTGTCTCACACACACAGTCCACCCAGCATCACTCACAAAGCTCCCCCCCCCCCCAGTGTCGACAACACACATCCACCCCCAGGGGTCACACACAAAGTCCACCCAAGCACCCAAAAAACCCCCCCCCAGTGTACACACACAAGCCCACCCCCAGGGGTTCACACACCCCAACGGGCCCCCCCAGTGTCACACACACACACAGCCCCCCCCCAAAAATTGTCCCCACACATTCCACCCAGGCACAACCCCCAAACCACCCCCCAAAAATTTTCAAAACATACACACCCCCACCCCCGGGCGTCACACACAGCTCCCCCCAGTTCACAACACACTCCCCCCCAAAATTTGAAAAAACACACCCCAGCCCCCCCAGGGGTCACACCCCCACAGCCCCCCAGCATCAAACACGGGGCCCCCCCCCAGTGTCCCCCCCACACCCCCGCCCCCAGTGCAATCACACACAACGGGCCCACCCCCAAAGGGGGTTCACCACACAAAGGCCCCCCCCCCGGGTTGTCAAACAAAACACAGCCCACCCCCAGTGTCAAAAACCACACAACCCCCCCCAGTTCAAAACACACACAGCCCACCCCCAGGTTTCCAAAACACAGCACCCCCCCCCCCGTGTCTCCCAACCCCACCCCCCTCCCCAGGGGTCACCCCACACCCCATCCCCCCACCCGTCACACACCCCCTGCCCCCCCCCCCCCCAGTGTCCAACCTACACAGCCCCCCCCCAGGGGGGGTAGGCCAAAACACAACAGCCTCCCCAGGGTTCCCCACACCGGGCCCCCCCCATGTCCACCCCCACACACCCCCCCCCAGTGTCAAACACGGGCCCCCCCCCCCAGTGTCACCCAACACAAATCCACCCCACGCACATACAAAAGTCCCCCCAGCCTAACACACACCGCCCCCCAGAAAATTACACACACACAGCCTCCCTTTCCCCACAAAACCAACAAGGCCCCCCCGGGGGTTCCACCACCGGCCCCCCCGGCCCACTAACACACAGCCCAACCCCCCCCCAAGTGCCCCAGCCACACAAAGGCCCCACCCCCCCGGTCACATAAAACAACAGCCCACCCCCCCAATTTTAAACCAACACACCCCCCCCCGTGTCAACACCAGCCCCCCCCCAGTGCCCCTCACACACACGGCCCCCCCAGTGTCACACACACGCCCACCCCCAGTGTAACAAAAAACAGCCCACTCCCCCAGGTCAAAACACACACAGCCCCCGCCCCAGTGTCACACCCCAACCGGGCCTCCCCCCAAAGTGACACACACACACCACCCCCCCCACTGTGTCTCACACACAGCCCCCCCAGTGTCACACACACACCCCCCCCCAGTGTCTAAACCCCAAACCCCCCCCCCCCAGTTTCACAAAACCAAACACCCCAAAACCCCCGGGTTTCACACCCAAACAACCCCCCCCCCATGGTCAAACACACACACACAGCCCCCCCCCCCCCCCGGTCACCCCAAAAGAGCCCCCCCCCAGTGTACACCACACAAGCCCTACCAGCCTGGGGGTGGGGGGGGGGTGAAGGGTTTGCGGGGGCCCAAGAGGGAGCTTCCTTTTGGGCCCCAAACATTACCTCAGAGGTTTTTAAAGGGGGGGGGCCCCGCGCTCTTTTAAAATCCAGCTCCCAGCAGAGTCTATCACCTCTTTTTCCAGCTTCCCCTGTGATCGAGTGGGGGCCACTCCTCCCTCGCCAGCTAGTCACTGAAGCCCCGCCCACAAAGAGAAGGGGGGGCTGACCCGATCACGGGAAAAAGGGAGAAAGGGGAGGGGACAGGGGGGCGATGCTGGGGCAGATGTATTTTAAAATTGGGGGGGGGGCCCCCATCTCAGACACAGAGCCGTCCCGGGCCCCCCTCCTGAGACGCAGAGAAAGGGGAAGGGCCCCCTTTTCTCCGGCCCAAAAGACCAGGAGGAGTGTCATCAAGGGGGAAGCTGGGGAACCGGACACGCGGGGCGGGGGGCCCCCCCTTCGCTTGGGCCGGGTGCCCCAGCCATAAAACAAAGGCGGCCGCACTCATCAGGGTTTACAAGAAAAAGGGCCTATGGGGGTTTTCTGTACTATTGTTTATGAAGAAGGGGGGGTCTTTAACTGCGGGTTTGGCGGGGGGCCCCCCCTTTGTTCCACAAAAGGGCCCCGGGGTTTGGGTACGGGAGTACTGCCCTGTCCCCCCCAAATTTGGCAACCCTGACCCTGACCCACAGAGTTTACAGTTCTACATTTTAAACTGATCAGCCTTGTGGGTCTTATTGTATTTTTTCCCAAAAAAGTTGATAAATTTTTAACTTTAGTCGTCAGCTCTGTGGGTCGGGGGTGACCCACAAGCTGACAAAAATTCGGGGCATTTTTTATTGGTACCCGCCCCCAAGACATGTCATTACCCTGCCACCCCCCCCAAAACTATAAAAAACCCATAAAAAGGGGGCCGGGCTGCTCGGGCAATCCCTTGGAAAGGGCATCACTCACAAGGAGGAGGGGGAATATGGGGCGGGGGCCCGGCCCGGGGCTTGCTAAAGGGGGAAAAAAAAGGGGCTATGGGGGGCTCTCCCCCCTTTGGGATGTGAGCAGTCAGTGCGCGGGAAAAGAAAAGCCGGCCGGGAACCCGGCCGCCCCCAACAAGGTCACTGAGAATTACCCGGCCAAAAGGGTAATAAGCGCGACGCCGCATTGAAAGGGCCCCACGATTAAGGGGCGGCGCAGTGCTTATGACCCTTGGGGCTCGAAACTGCTCGGGCAAAACACGGGAAGCCCCGGGGGGCGGCAGCGGAAAATTTTGGGGACGCTGAAAAGTAGTCGCCGGCGCCGCATCTACTTGAACAACAATGCAGGAAACCGCGGTTTCTATGGTGAGTGACGGCCGGGGGGGAAATGAAATTTTTCCCGGGGGCAGAGGGTTTTTTCCAATTCGGGGCACGAGCCCCCAAAAAAAAAAATGCCTAGCGACCCCCTGATTTTAAATAAAAAATTTAAATTAACCCCCATATACCACGAATTTGTTAGTATTTGCTAGATTAGCTACAAAAAGCCACAATGTTCCATAATTAGCAATAGTTAAATAATAAATAGTACTGTGATATATCAATCTAAATAGTAGTGCTAATGGTGGGAAAGGGCTCAACATTTTGGTTATTGGGCTAAAAAAAAGGTATACAATTATTATACCTGAGTGGGCTTCTCAAACTCTGGGCTCCATTGTAGCTGCTATGGCTACTACTGCTATAGTTATGCCCATGCTCTAAAAGGATATTTAGTGCTTATTTAGTTTGTTGTGATGAAGTCAAAATCCAGCTGATGTGCAAATATACATTTGGTTCTTGCAGTTAGTTGTAATAAAAAAAAAAATTGTGCAAAAATACATTAGGAAAAAGCAGCATACACTAGGATATAGCAGCAATGTTTTGAACCATAAAGTGTTAAAGTCCTTTATCAAAAAGGTTGATATGACAGGTGCCCAAGGTGGCACGAGAATAAACAGGTGTGTGGCAAAATATAGTTAGAGATGGCACTTTATAGTCTGAAATAATTCTACTATATTCTTGTATATGTTGCTATTTCCTAATGTATTTTTGCACAAAAGTGGTTTTATTACAACACACTGCAAGAGCTGGAGGAGCCATAATAGTCTGGAATGGCCAAACATTGTCACATTTCCGAAACATCCCGAGGAGAAAGCAGAAGCAAAGATCTTTGGACAGGTTTTTAGTAAAGGTCAGACCTGGTGATCCTCAACCAGGTCCAAGTAGGGACCCGACAGAAGAAAAGAGACAGAAAAGAGATACTGTACATACAGTTGGTACATTTTCACTTATGAACAGTATATATTACACCTACTGTATTTGTGTTTTAGTATTAAGCAGGGTTATAAAAAAAATCCTACTGTTATTATTATAAGAAAGGTTTGATTATAGTATTTTAACCTTATTTCTTATCGGAAAAGTTTCTATACCTTAAAAAAGGCTATTTTGCCGCGTCGGTTGGTGTTTATGTTATTGTTCCGCCATGCATGTATCCACTTGGGATTTTTAAAGACTGATGAAAAATACAAGTTTTAACCTGAACTTTTATGCGGCATTTGGAATCACAGAGTGCTGGATATTCCTTTTTTGCACAGAAAAGATTGTATGGTATACATGTAACTTGTCCAATTATCTGGAAGTGATTGATGACTTAACCAAAGGTACCATAGATATATATATGTGTGGTTTATTATATTTATATATATATATATATATATATATATATATATTAATATTTTATATATATATATGTTACACAATACACATATCTATTAGTGGTCCCTTGGTTAAGTCATTTAGTTTTGCAAATGAATTCAAAGCCCATCCGTGATATATATATTAATATATAAATTATTATATAATATATATTTATTATATTATATTATTAATATGTTATACATAATTTTATTACTACCACATATATAGTAATAATACATATATATACTGTATATATTTGTATATATAGTATATATAGTATGTGTGTATATATTATATATTATATATATTATATATCCAATCATGGGGGGGGACTTTGAATTCATCGCGATAAACTAAATACTGTATCTGGAATGGATTGATGACATAGACCAAGGTACCACTAGATAGATATATGTACAGTATAAATACTATATATATTGTGGCAGAGCAGCTATAGGTAGTTGCCTGTTTCTGCCACTAGGCGGAGTTATACCGGAGAAGCAACATGCCACCAAGGCAGGGGCGTAACTAGAGAAGCCTGGGCCCCAAAGCAAACTTTTGGATGGGGCTCCCTACCCAACCCCTCACCCACTTCCCTGACCACGAACATTTACCAGAACATGCAGTTAGATAATGTAGATAATACAAGGGGCAAATACCTTACCATACTTCTCACTATCATACTGCTACCAAACAAATCCACTATACCAAAACCGATATTACCAATAACACTACTACATATGGACCTGATTATACCTCCAGAACACGACCACAAATTACCACCACATAGTGACTAAATAATGCCCCTACTCTACTATGATCAGTATACAAAGACCAATATTTCCGCCATATAGTGACCAAAATAGTGGTATATACTAGTGTACACAGGCTCTGCAGATTGTATATAACCACCATATAGTGACCATATAATGGTAGACACCAGTTTACACAGAGTCTGCTGACATAAGTGATTAAAGTGCAGTTACATCTTGTGACTCACAGGTGACGTTTCTTTGACGAGTTGTTGACTTCCCCTTTTGTTCTTCATTCGGTCCAGTCGGCCATGATGACATTTCCCTGCCACTTGTCAATGGAGACACAAATATCTTAGAATCCTCACTTTTCCAGCACCTTCCCCCCTGGCTATATGGGGTCCATTTAGGCAGGCAGGGTTTAGATGGGCTATATGGGGTCCCAGATAGGCCAGGTTTAGGTAGGCAATAGGGTCCTCATATAGGCAGGCAGGGTTTATGTAGCTATGGGCCCCATATAGGCAGTCAAGCAGGGTTTAGGTAGAGTATAGGGCCCCATATAGACAGGCAGAGTTAAGCTCGCTATAGGGCCCCATATAGATAGGCAGGCGGAGTATAGGGGCCATATAGGTAGGAAGGCAGAGTTTAGGTAGCTATAGGGGAAATATATGTAGGCAGGCAGGGCTTAAGGTAGGCTATAGGGGCCCCATACAGGCAGGCAGGGCATAGGGTAGGCTATAGTGGGCATATAGGCAGGCAGGCAGGGCACAGGGTAGGCTACAGAGGCTATATATAGGCAAACAGGGCTTTGGGGAGGCTATATATAGGCGGCAGGGCTTTGGGGGCTATAGGGGCTAGATATAGGCAGACAGGGCTATAGGGAACAATATATAGGCAGATAGGGCTATAGGGGCTAGTTATAGGTAGGTAAGGCTTTGGGAGTCTATAGTGGCCAATATATAGGCAGGCAGGGCTATAGGGGCTAGATATAGGCAGGCAGGGCTATAGGGGCCAATATATAGGCAGGCAGTGCTATAGGGGCCAATATATAGGCAGGCAGGGCCTTAAGGGGCCAATATATGGCCCCAAAAAGGGAGAGTTATATGGGCCAATGTATGGGCAGCAGGGCTATAGTGGCCCAAATTTTTAAAGGCAGGGGAGGGCTATAGGGGCTAATATGTAGGCAGGCAGGGTTATAGGGGCCAATATGTAGACAGGCAGAGTTATAGGGGCCAATATGTAGGCAGGCAGGGCTATAGGGGCCAATATATAGGCAGACGGGGGTTTCATTAATATTAAAAACATAAGAAAGCACTTACTCACCTGTCTCTCTCTCCCTCGATGTGACCGCGCAGCCGGCCGGCCAGTCTGTGCTCGGTGCGGGCCGCGTGATGATGTGATGTCATCGCATAGCTCACGTCAGCACTGTGGGCCGGTGCAGGCTGATTAGCAGAGTGGAGCCACTCGGCTCTGCTAATACCGGCCAGTCCTGCCTTTGAGCGCTCGGGCCGGAGGGCCCGGGCGTTCAGAGGTAGGAAGCGCCGGGCACCGCAGCTCCGTATCCACCGGCAGTGAACTAGTATGTTCACTGCCGGCGGGCGTAGGAGCCGAACTACCGGGGTAGCACGGGTCCCGGGGCAGCTGCTACGTCTGCTACCCCGGTAGTTACGCCCCTGCATCAAGGGTACCTGGCCTTGGTGGGATAGGAACCAGACGTATGTTTTGTCAGCCACACTGAGGGGTTGGCAGATGTTTATTTTGGTGGTTTTGGGTTGGCTCTTATCGGGAGTAGACAACGTGTCGGGTGGGTGTCTACTTCCCAAGTTCCAGACCACGTTTTGGATAGGGCTCAGGATTCCTAAAAAAAGGCTGGACCTTCAGGTGTGCAGCGGGTGTAGTTGCTGGGCCAGAACCTACAGCAGCAGTGGAGCTGGAGAGGAGGCTCTGTCCCAGAGGCTGGTGGGAAGCCTGTGTACCAGTGGGGACTGGTGAAAGAGGTATTATATTGGTCCTGAGTGGTAGACTCAGACCACAGCTTAGAGCGGGTCTCTACAGTGTATAGTGAGTGGCCAGACGGCCTGAGGTTTTTGTTTGTTTGTTCTGTTACTGTGCTAATAAAGCTGGCTGTGGCCAGTTTCAGACTGAATCCCTGTGTCTGAGTGCCATTCCGTTTCTGAAAGCGGCAATCCAGGAACTAAAGTACCCCCAGGACGGGCCAGGAGGGCGTCCAGACGAAAGTGGATCGTCACAATATATATATTGTCAATGGCCTGACTTGGAGTGTATTGCGACGTTGCACTCCCCCTAGGGTGCACGAGGTCAGCCAGATACTGTTTCCGTTAACCGCTGTCCACACGGGCACAGGGAGATCCAGGGAGTACGAGAGAACACACTTCTCGCCACGACCCTTCACGGCTGGGAGAGATTTGCTTACCCACACTGGTTAAACAAAGATCTGCCAGTCAAATAGGCTGCCACCATTTTATAGTTTGGTTATAAGACCGGTCCGTTACTGACTTATAACAAGGCCAGGAACCAGCCTTGGGGTAGCTATATATTATAGACCGAGTAATAGGCCTGTGAGGCCGATGATCAAGACAGACTAACTCAGATTAAAGTTTATAGATTTAATTCGCCTTGGAGGGCGCACTAGACAGATAATATGTACAGAATGATAATATACACAGGTAAGAGTCAGAGGTGCAAATATAAGTATGGTTACAATTCAAAGGCAGTAAAATATGTCCAGTTACCTGTGGTTGGCTTGGAGCTGAGCCCACATGGGGGGCGGATGTGGCCCTGCGCTGCGTGTATGCTTCTGGAATGCTGGAATGATATCAGGTACCCCCCTCCTGAATGCAACAACAGGCCCACATGAGTTCCCTGCTTATAACCGTGATGGGACAGCCCACGTGGCAGCCCCGTACACTAGCCCACACACCCATGGGACGGTTTACAAACTCCTCCTTCCCTGGCAATCCATTTTGATTAAACCAAAATGGCAATAGCGCAGGCATTGGCAGAACGGAACCGGGCACTCAGAACCGGCTACGCCCCGATACCAGATACCCCTATTCTATGGGCTTCCTAAGTCCAGTTCTGAATTTCTCAGTACCCCTGCCCCCTAGAACCTCGGGCGTGGTGACTATGTGTACGGGGAGTTCCATATTTTAAGATACGAAACCGCCATAGACCAGTTATGATCGGGTTGCCTATAAATCTTTATGAAATATCAGTGACTTGCCGGCTGGCATCTGTGTATTCAAGTCTTTGAAGCTTGAGGTTGGGGCTAATTAAGTTACATGAGGATCCTTTCATGCGCTGATCTCCTGCTGGAGTGGCTTCCATATAGAAGGGCATTTATAATGGATCTGAGCTGGGCTAATTAATGTGTAAATTGAGCTTTCCTGGGAGCTGGGGCCATTTGTGAGATCTGACTAGATACGAAGTTACAGGGGGGGGGGGGGGGAATGATTTGTCATTTTTTGAGTGAATTTTCCTCACAGTGACGATCCATTCTCATCTGGACGCCCTCCTGGACTGTCCTGGGGGTACTTTAACTCACGGATCGGCGACTGGGTAAGCGGAGTGGCACCAATATAACACTCTGAGATGAGGCTTCTCTTCAAACTGGCCTTAGCCAGCTTTATTTAGAGACAGGAACAAATTAAACCAAAAACATAAACAAACTCCTTGGCCATCTAGCCACTAACTAAACACGTTATATAGAGACCCTCTCTACCGTGGTCTGGATCTACCATCCAGCACCACCAAAACACATAAAGTCCAGTACAGGCTTCCCTCAAACATATGGGGCCAGAGCCTCTCTCCAGCTACTCTGCTGCTCCACTACCAGGTAGCAGACCATGCCCCCTGATCACCTGGATATACAGGCTTTTTATAGGCCTGGTAAATCCTGGAACTGGAACGTGGGAACATGGAATGTGGGAACAGCCACCCACCCAACTGCAGCTGGTCCGGGAAAGTCAACCCATAATGGCTGGACATCAGCCATACTACATACGTGTGTCAGCAACCTAATGTTGCTGACCGACAACACCTGGCTTCCCCCACTGAGACCATGCCCTCGGTGGCACGTTTCTACCAGGTCCCCTGACGTACGCCATCTAGTGGCAGCACCATGCGACTGCCTAAGGTCGCTCTGCCACATATCCCCCCCTTTGATAAAGGCCGTAGGACTTAATCACCCTGCACAACCCTTCCTCCGGGGTCAAAGCTTCTACTTTGGGGCAACATCTTCCCTTTATCCTCAGGGGCATTGACAACATTTTTCACATACAACTCAGCTGTTAGCTCATACCACGCATTCATCCTACAATCGACGACTGACCGGTCATATCCACTTTCTATAGGTGGCACCACGCATATGTGCTCTGCAACCTTGAAGTTCTCCCCTTCAGTCCGCATGCTGACATTCATACTATTCATTCATACATGCTGACTATTCATACTATACTATTCATACTATTGACAACCCCAATACCAGCGCTATCATACCTACTAACCTCCTTCCACACACAGACTGCCTTGGCATTGCGCCCACTGGGCAGTGTCTTCCCTATTTTGGGTCTCACAAAAGACCCCTGGTTGGACCCAGCAACCACACTATCTTCATCAGAAGCTTTAAAGGAGTTTTCTCATTACAAGCTTTCAGCCTACTTCAATGCTTCTGGCAGCAAAGGATTTTTGAATTTAGGGGTGTGCTTCTTGTCTGCCTCTTCTCCTCCCTCTTCCCCCCTCCCCTCAGCATACAGAAAGCTCTCCTCCATAACTTCTATACAGCAGGGAGAGGGCGAGGGAGTTTGCTGCCAGAGTTAACCCTGTGTGTGCCTGCCTATGTCTGCTGCGGGCTCTTGCTGCTTCTCTCCACAGTCAGGAGACAGGAGAGGGCTGATCTATGAGTGTGGAGAGGTCTGTGAAGCTGTGTATGCTAATAGCAGAGCAGGGGGGATGCAAGTGTTCCTATACCCCCTGCTTAGCATACAAATCTCCATCTCAAGAAAACAAAAAACCCTGTCAAACAGACACAGGCAGCTGTGAAGTGTTACATAATCAAATTTTCACTAGTACGCAAAAGGGAAGTTCACATGCTCCCCGATCTGTTTATTATATGGGTCAGAGCCCCAAAACCCAATATGATATATAACACACCCCTGCGTCACCTAAACCTCTGCTTCCTCAATCTGTTAAGAGGAGGGGGGAGCAGGCACACACAGAGTTAACCACACGACACAAAGCCAAAGGGGCCCTCCCCCCCCCTTTCCCTACGAAGCTATGTGCGGGGGGGCTTGTGCTCTGACCTGATTCAGAGGTGAGATCAAAACTCACCAGCCATTAGAAAAGATCAAATGGCTGCTATGGGGATTTCAGGAGTTGATGCCTACTACAACGGGGTCATTAAAAATCAGAGGACATTTGAATGAACATAACGCAAAGCTGCTTTTTTTTTAAAGTATTTTAAAAAAAAACCCAATCATTGTAGCGAGAAAACCCCCTTTTAAATGACCGACTTCTCGAGTCGCTTTATTTTATTATTTTTTTTAAAAGGCCCTTTTGATTCCGGGGCGCTTCATTCAGGGGTTCATACATTACAAAATTCAAACAGTACAGTGATAAGGGATAAATGAAATTGGCAACAGAGGACAGAGGACCCACCGCGGGGGCTTAAAATCTACAAGGAGGGGGAAAAAGACGGAGGGGAGGGGCAGACATGTCTTGGAGGAAGTAGTGAAAGTTTGTGAAGGTTATAGGCAAGCCTGAAGAAAGGGTTTTCAAGTTGCTTTTAAGCTGGTGAAAGTGGGGAGATCTATGTTTGGGGCTTTTAGTTCCAGAGTGTGGGGGAAGACGGAGAATCTTGGAGACGGGGTTTTGGAGGGGCTGATAAGGGGAGACAAGGAGAAGGCCTTGGGGGAGCGGGGAGTGCGTGAGGGGAAAATAATTTGGGAAAATTATGGCAGGTGTATGGGGGAGAGTCATGGGGAGCCTTGTAGGTCTGGTTAGTAGCTTAAAAGAATTCACTGGGGGAAAGGGGAACCGTGAAAGGGATTGGCAGAGGGGGGGGGGCAAGGAGTACGAGGAGGAGGTGGAAAAGACGGACGAGTTAAGGAGGGTTTGGGGGGGACGAGGGGCCACTGGGAGGGCCCCCTGAGAAGGGGTTTCGTAGTTTTAGCGGGGGGAAAAAGGGGGGTGGGACCCGCATTTTTTGTAGTGTATAGCCAAGGGGAAAGACGATGCGAGAGATTTTTTCAGGTGGAGGCGGCAGGCAGAGGTGAGGGTTTGGATTTGTGGTTTGAAAGATAAAGCAGAGTCAGGATACCCCAAGACAGCGGACTTGTGGGACCGGTGAAAGTGTAGAGCCGTTGACTGTAATAGAGAGATCAGGGCAGGGTAGAGTTGGATGGTGGAAAGATGATGAGTTCTGTTTTTCCACATTTAGTTTTAGGAGACGTGAGGAGAAGAAGGAGGAAATGGAGGACAGACAGTCAGGGATCCGGGAGAGTAGAGAAGTGACATCTGGGCCAGAGATGTAGAGTTGGGTATCATCAGCATACAGGTGGTAATGAAAGCCATGTGAGGCTATGAGCTGACCGAGGCCAAGGGTGTAGATAGAGAAGAGTAGTGGACCCAGGACTGACCCTTGGGGGACACCAACAGAGAGTGGCTGGGGGGAGGGGGTGGAGCAGGAATGAGAGAGCTGAAAGTCCGATCAGTGAGGTACGAGGAGATCCAGGAAAGAGCCAAGTCCGTGATGCCGAGGAGGAAGGATTTGTAGCAGGGGGGAAGGGTCGACAGTGTAAAAGGGGCAGAGGACGGGTTTCTAAGGGGAGGAGCACAGAGTATGGCTTTGGGGCTTTAGCATTACTAGATCATTAGGACTTTTTGGGGGCATTTCGGTAGGGTGGTGGGTCGAAAACCCAAGATTGAAAGTGGGTCAAAAAGAAGTTGGGGAAAAAAAAGGGGTTTGGGGGGACACTGAAGATAAAAACGTGCGCTCGGGGATTTTGGGAAGAAAAAGGGGGACAGTGAAGGGGCGATAGTTGGACAAAAAAAGGGTCAAGGGTTGTTTTTTTTTAGGATTGGAGTGATAGTAGCAGGGTTTTAAAGGAGAAGGGAAGATGCCAAGGTTTTTTGAAGGTTGAAGAAAAGGGGTTTGATTTTTGGGGATGATGGGAACCCACGGGGGTCTGGGTTTAAGGTTGGATGGCGGGGTAAAGACTACAGGGGCCCAAATAGGGCCCCTTCCCGGGCCCCCCAACCTGCGCCTATTTGTCTGCGGATTAAAAATAAGACCCCCAATTTCACTTCACCCCCAAGGGGCCTCTGGTCCCCCCTGCCCATTCCTTTATTTTGGGGCAGTACACCCTTTTTTTCTCGGGACCCGGGAAAGCTCCCCCTTTTTTGGGCTACAAATTTTGTCCCCCCTGGTTTCCACCGGGGGAAAATTTTGGGGTCTCCCTCACTGACTACCTCAGTGAAAAAACCCCCCCGCGGACTGGGGACTCACCGTGGGCCCCCATAACGGGGCATGCTATAATTGCGGGGTTTTCCCACTCCCAAAACCCCCAAAAAATAAACCACATTCCCTACGTTTCCCCTAGTATAGGGGGAACATTCCCCTGTTCCCAACCTTTCCTACTGGCTCCTCAGCAGCACCCCTCTGCAGCATCAAGGGAAAATTTTTTAAATACATCCACTGAAGCAATCTCTAAGGAAGAACTCTCAGCTTCTATCAGGGTCACTTCTGCATCTTGCACACCGTTAGATTCACCTTGTGTGCTGGGGTTAATGGCCGACACATTTAGAGATGGGACATAAGTCATATCTGCCAGGTCATCCTTTTTAAGGTTTTCCCATTCATGCACCACACTTGCCGTGTTCACAGTAGGCAAATCAGTAGGTGCCGCAGACATCTTGCTGAAAATTGCGCCTACCTGTAGGTCACCACAAACCACAGGATATAACACCTCTGGGATACTGTTCATACTTTTCTCCATCACCTGTAAGGAAAATTTATCAGCTGCCTCAGAACCAGGCTCCTCTTTATCATCTGGGGATTTAAACGTCCCCTCCTCCCCCTCACTAGGGTTTAACCCATACACCCACCTCAATGGTGTCTTACATTCATTTTTTTTTATCACTGCAGTCTTTTGGCCACTGCAGTAAAAAGCTATTGGCAATACTGCAACCACTGGAACATGTGATCACAGGGGGACTACAGGTCACAGCACGACTTTTCTCTTCACCCTCTATAGTGTCACAATCTGGATCTCCATCACAGATATACTGCTCAGGGCCTCACACAAAATCTACCTCAGCACACGTTTTCTCTACACAGGTATCTTCATCACTCTCTGGGGCCCTCATTCAGCAGGCATCCCACCTTACCAGGTTGGAAAACCCCTCATTAAACGAGTCTCCCACACATTGCAGGCCGCACACTGAAACATGAAAGCTCCTCTCTGGGACCAACAGCAGTCAAGCAGAACTGGTAGCTATCAATCACCGGGCCCGCATTACCTGCAACTTGCATGCTACCATCAGGTACACACGGTGCGCTGGGGTCACTGGGAGACACATTTATGCACTGGACTCCAAACACTTCGCACACAGCAGTAGCGCACCCATATTCACAGGTTTTCACAATAGGAGATGCAGAGGACACCTTGTTGCTAGGGGCAACCACATTAGCCCCACCGGAGACTGTAGCGGTAGTGCATTTCTCCTGATTGTCATCCGTCATAGGACATATATCCTCTGCCATACTTCTATCACTATTAACCATGACCTCTAGGGGTTGTTGAGCTAATCCCCTCTATTACTGCAATAGCTGCAGCACCAGTAGTTGCTTGTTCACACACTGCAGTAGCTGGAGCTAGCTTTGTGCTACAGCTAACCTCCCCCTGCTCAGACTGGGTGACATCACTTCTCTTTACCAATACATTTTTCTCCATATTAGCATTTTCAACTGCCACATTATTCATAATACAGTTTGGTTTCCCCACCGGTTATGCAGCATGGGAGACACTGAGTTCACAGTCCTGCTGCTCTCAGTACTTTTTACCTGTTGAGGCAGCATGTCTGGGCCTCTGCATGGTCCACCCTGGTTCCCACGGAATCCATGCCTGGCAGTCTCAACACCGGTGTTAACCGAAATACATCCCACTGGAGCAGTCTTACCGGGTCCATGACGGGTCCGCACACTGGGTATGGCCTCTGGGAGCAGTCTGGACTTCTCTTGCTGACTGTCCACGTCAGACATAGGTGGTGCTCCACCCAGCTGGAACTCCAGGGCTTGCAGCTGCCTCCTCTCTGACCTCCTCCTGAGAGGGCAGTCAGGAGCACATCTCTCCACTCTGTGGCATCTCCAACATGGCTCCCTCTGCTGGATGATGGTAGCAGGCTCCTGCTGCTGAAGGTGGTTGCCCACAGCAATGGCAGGACACTGGTCCCTTGCAAACGTCATCTCTCCTGAAGTGGACCCCTTCTTCGATGGATGATACGGCCTCCTGGCCACAGGACATCCCCTCATGCACTTGTCCACATGTAGGCATCCGTTACACCACTTAGGCTTCTTATGCTTGGCATCCATCTTTTCCAGCTTGGATTCTGGACATCCGACCAGCAAGGCTGCTTGAATAGTGGTAAGTCCATCATCCCCAGGTCGCTGAATAATGGCCTTTAGTTCCTGCTGCTGTGCCCAAACTGTGCACGGAGCTTGTCATTAGCTTCACGCTGCTTAGCCAATTGCTGGGCCCACAACTCATTCATTTTCCTCTGCTGGGCAGTCGCCTCCACAAGCTACTTAGCCAGCTCCTCCATGGCCAAACAATTTCTTTCAGCAGCAACACAGTCTTTTGTACTGGGGTTTGTTCCCCCACAGGCAACAGTTTGTGTACAGGTGTGTCTCTTACTTCAAAACACCTTTGCTCACAAAGAGCTAACATTCAGGCCTCGGGCCCTTTAAATCTGGCTGCAGCAAGACTTCACTTGCGCCAATCTTGCCCCTTCCATGCCAATTAACATGCCACTTATGCCCGCATCCTCCACCATATGTGACGATCCACTCTCATCTGGACGCCCTCCTGGACTGTCCTGGGGGTACTTTAACTCATGGATCGCCACCTGGGTAAGCGGAGTGGCACCAATATAACACTCTGAGACGAGGCTTCTCTTCAAACTGGCCTTAGCCAGCTTTATTTAGAGACAGGAACAAATCAAACCAAAAACATAAACAAACTCCTTGGTCGTCTAGCCACTAACTAAACATGTTATATAGAGACCCTCTCTACCGTGGTCTGGATCTACCATCCAGCACCACCAAAACACATACTCACAGTCCAGTACAAGCTTCCCTCAAGCCTATGGAGTCAGAGCCTCTCTCCAGCTCCTCTGCTGCTCCACTACCAGGTAGCAGACCACACACCCTGATCATCTGGAGAGACAGGCTTTTTATAGGCCTGGTAAATCCTGGAACTGGAACGTGGGAACATGGGAACGTGGGAACAGCCACCCACCCAACTGCAGCTGTTCCGGGAAAGCCAACCCATAATTGCTGGACGTCAACCATACTACATATGTGTGTCAACAAGCTAATGTTGCTGACCGACAACACCTGGCTTCCCCCACCGAGACCATGCCCTCGGTGGCACGTTTTTACCAGGTCCCCTGACGTATGCCATCTAGTGGCAGCACCATGCAACCGCCTAAGGTCACTCTGCCACAATATATATAAATATATATATGTATATTATATATATATATAATATATATATATATATATATATATATATATATATATATATCAATCATGGGTGGACTGACTTTGAATTCATTGCGATAGACTAAATACGCATTGCATTTCCTCTAGAGTGCTGGCTCTCATCCAAATGTTCTGTAACTAAGTTTTTGGACCCTTTAGCAGCAAGTATTTGGAGTCTGGCTCCCAGTGAAAATAACTTGTAGAAAGTATGTTATTCTTCCAAAGACTGCACCTACATCTGGGGTTAATATTACCCCCTCTGTACTGTATGTATGTACTTGTCAGTAAAATGGAGGTTTAATCACTCCTGTGTATAAAATATTTAAAGGGATGAATGTCTTCCTTCATTGACTTTATAAATACAGGAATTGTAACTAACAAACAGAAACAAGAATAAGGCCTCCGTTTCACACCGGCTTATTCCGGGGTTCCTTTTTAAGTGCACCAAAAAAAAATGACCTGTCAAGCTTGTGTAAGAAACACCACAACTAACAAACCATGCCGGGTAGCTGGGATTCTTCTACCTTTATGCAACAGTTCAAACAATAGCGTCATTGAAGGCTATTCTACTAATAATGGTCCTAGCTGATAACAATGTGCTGCAGAGGATGAGCACTTCTTCTAAAAGCATGTTGACAAAGACAGAAAAATAATGACAGTACACGATGGGGTACATTTATCAAAGCAGTTATACCAGAATTCTGCCACCAATTGCACCAAAAATAATGGCATACATGGTTTACACCACATTTATTGTGTGTTTTAGATGGTTTTAGCACTTCTGTGCTTCGTTTGACAAAAGGAGCATGGCCTCAGTAAAGGGGTGTGGCTTGGTGTAAAACATTGTTTCCGCCAAAAAATTATTTAAAATTTTGGCGCAATTAGTGGCATAAAGTAAGGCAACTTATAATAGGTGCAAACTTAGACTAGACAGTTCTTTTATTATCACTATGATTAATATGGCGCATTGTAGGACTGTCTAGTCTGAGTTTACACTGTTTAAGAGTTATACAGTACTGGTAAATCGGCCCCACTAGCCCAGATGTATGAAAAGTTTCTCGGTGGAAAATAGCCTATGTAGTGCTTGCACCACGGTTGAATTCATGCTTATGTTTAATAGTGTCTCAATGCACTTCATGAATGTGTCACATTGTAAAACTGCCTGTACACCAAAAAAAAGTGTCCTATACTGTGGCAAATTTTTTCTTAGCTTTGCCACTTTGAAAATGGCATGAATAATGACGCATGAAATCAACACTTTTTGGCTTCAGAGCTACACACATGTGTTGTTTAGTAAGAATTGGCATAGACACCCTACCTGAAGAGGGGTGTAGATAAAAGTATTGGTCTTGTCGGACAGACTCATTCTTTTTGGTGCAAATGATTTTGGAATGGGTCGAAGATGGTGCACACCATTATTTCTGTCGTAATCTTCGCCAGAAAACTGGCGCAGCAACTTTCATATATCTGGGCCACTGTATTTTTGGAAGTTGTTTGCACTGTCGGCTATAGCTCCATATGCCTCCTTTTACATATGGCACAGCATGCGCCTTAGCACTACGACATCTCTCTAATGTCTGCTTAAGGTAATTAGGAGTTTGCTTAAGTATACACTGTGTTAAAAGTTAATCATTCATGTACCTCTAGGACAAAACATCTTTTCTATCAAATCTGATGGCATTCACTAAGCTTTTCTTATATGTCACTTACTCATTAGACAACGAACTGCAGTTTAAAAGAAGCTGTAAATCTGCAGTAAAGGAGCTGATGATTCACACTAGAGGCAGGTGCTAGTTTCTAAATTCCACATACAGACCTATATAAGAAATGAATCTAATACTAGCTTGTCACCAGGGGCGTAGCTATAGGGGGTGCAGAGGTAGCAGTTATTACTGGGCCCTGCAGCCTGAGGGGGCCCAAAAGTCCTTCTGTCACATAAGGAGATACCAGCATTGTAAGTGGAATATGGCATCTGGGAGGCCCATTTCACTTTTTGCACTAGGGCCCCAGAGCTTCAAGTTACGCCTCTGCTTGTCACCTAAATATATGTGCAAAGTCCTACTCCAGGGTTCATCAAGGCGGACGGGCATATTGGGGAAGTATTATATGTAAAGCAAACAATTCTGTGACTTGAGTTTTAACCTGTAAGGCTGTGTAACTATCCCTCAGCTACGTCACAATTTATCACAAGACTCGCTGTTGGGTTGGTTGTAGGCTCTATACTGAATGCAAGTTTGTTTTTTTTACCAGCTGATGGCTGCTTGTTTCAGTTTGAAGATTGTCATTCTGGATGTCAAAACCATAAGTTAATTTTATTAGTCATCTGTCAAATGAGTTTTGGGAAAGGATGGCACCCGATGACCGGGTTTGATTATTATGTTAAGAAATTAAAAAACACCAATGAAGTTTGTAAAAAAAAGCTCACTTGCCATAGGACACCATCTTGAACCATCCAGCTCAGGGACGCCACTTTGGTAAGCGGATTCTGGCACACAGGTCACTCCAACACAGCCAGTAGTTTGAAAATTGGCCCCAGACAGTTTTATTTCTCAGGCATATGAGTACAGTATGCAAAACAGCAAAACAAAACTAACAAAAACCTTGGTAATCTGGCCACTAGCTATACAGATGGAGTCCCTTCCTACTGTGGTCTGGACCTATTGTCCAGTACCACCAACACTGTGCGCCTACCGGCTTCTCTAAAGCCTGGGGCAAAGAGCTCCTCTCACCGGCTCCCCTGTTGCTTGAAATTCAAGCAGCAATCCACACATCTATGTCTGGGATTGGCCTGCCACCTTCACTTTATTGTTTCTGTGATTTATAGCCGATAATAGCTGAATAGCAGCCACACTAAGTACAAGTGTCAGCAACTGACTGTAACTAACCCACAATTGCTGGCTTTTCCCACTAAAACCTGGCCCTTGGTGACACATATCTAGCAGTTGACCTGCTGTAGTCCACCTTGTGGCAGAAATGGAGGTTCCACAGCACACAAAATGTATGTAGGCAATTTTTAGTTAAAAAAAGCGCATTATTTAAGAATTGTGACCCGAATACAACAAGGAAAGAAGAAAGACGTAGTGCAAAACAAGTTTGTATGATATCTCACTAGAATACAAAGCCCCACCAGGAGCAACGCTTTGTGGCGTTATGGTATATCCGGATGGTCCAATTGCTTATTGGGTAGACTGATCATTCTAGATGCATAATCCTTTTGAGAAAATGTAGTTCAGAGTTTCCAATTGAGTACCCTTGGGTGGATATGAAAGACCATGTATGATTCAGTGAAAGTTCTGTGGTGACGGTGGATCAGAGATTATGGGGATTCAACTAGTGGCAGAGACATGCATAAGGTCGTTCTGCCGCAAAACACTGAAAAAAGTGTTTAAAGGAGCCCTAGCAGTCAGCAAAAAATGGTCTAAATCTTTAGGTTGTGTGCACACAGAATGGAATTGCTGTTGAAGGTTTTCGCAACAATTCTACAGTGGTCTGCAGGAAATTTTGTTTGTAGATCTGCAATAAAGAGTGTAAAATAGGGAAAAAGAACACTATACTCACCTCCCCCAGCACTCTAATGGCAACAGAGCCCCAATCCCCTGGTCTTCGTTGTACCACCAACCTCCAATAATGATATCACGTTCCATGTGATGGCTACAGCCCTGTGATTGGCTGCAACAGTCTCCTGGGACATGATATCATCACTGGAGGCCAACCATAAAGAAAGGACTGGCAAAGGCATGGGAGTGTCAGGGGAACTAAGTACAGTGTTTAATTTCTTTTTTTTTTAATTTAAACTGAAACTTCTTTTTTTCTTTCCTCTGAACTTGCAAGTTTCACTATATGTGGATAATCTGTAGAAAAATCTGTTTCATTGAGGTTTAATTGTGGATGTGGGCTTTCAAAGTCGTAAGGTTTATGCAACAGAAATCAACATGCTGTTGATTATTTATGTGTGGACTTTGGGCAAATTTATTTCCCCAGATTTTCCACAAATAAATCTTCCAGAGGAAAACCACAGCTTTGCTGCCCAATGTGAACACACACTTATGGTGACATGTATGAACGGGGCTGCGGCAGTTTTCTGTTGTACTTTGAGCCAAAAAGAATGTATGAACAGGTGCACTCCAAACTTTGGGTCCGCTCATTCATCCTTGTAAATCATGTACACCCATACTTACTAATGGTCTTCCCTGGGGTGAATTTGATCTTCTACCATGACAATGCGACGTGTCACATGGCTAGAAATGTCCAACATTGGTTGGAAGAAAATGACAAGGACTTCAAAGTACTACCCTAGGCCCCTAATTCCCTAGACTTGAACCCATTTAAACATCTGTGGGACCACCTCGATATTTGTATTTGCTCTATGGATCCTCGCCCACGCACCCGTCTACAGCTGTAAAATGCACTGCAGTAAGCATGGCTCCAGATACCTGTGACAACCTACAAGGACCAAACCGAGTCACTCTCAGACTGTCTAGCTGGGGTTGGTATGGCACATGGTGGTTACTCTGGAAGTTGGCTAGTTGTCATAATAATGTGACTCGAGTGTGTATGACTCTGTATAATAAAAATAGCTAGTTTCCATGGTGATACAAATTTATCCTCAAATATCTCCTGAACAAAAGAGGCTGAACATGGGTACAAAGGCCAGGATGAGTCACAACTCCACAAACATTTTTTGTGGCACATTCCGGTAACAATGCGAGACAAGCCAGCAATAAAGAAACAGACTGAGCAACACTAAGGCCGATAAACAAAAGGCGTCAAATGCAGCTACATCCAGGAGTAGCAGGACTAGGCCAGTTTTAGATGGGCATTATAAAGCCAGTATTAACCCATTCCTGACACAACAATTTTGACAATGATTCTTTAGCCTATTCAGCCATGCGTTCCAAGAATCATAACTATAATTTTCTGTTGACATAGCTGTGGGAGGCTTGTTTTTTGCAGGATGAGTTTTATTTTTTAAAGAAAGTATTTAATGTACCATATAATGCATTAAGAAATAAAAAACAAAATTATTTTTATTATTGGGGTGGAATGAGAAAGAAACACAAATGCACCATTGCTTTTGGGATTTCGGTTATTTTTTTGTTATAAAGTTCACTTTGTGGTAGAGATGACTCAATCATTTTATTATGTTGGTCAGTATAATCTTGTCAATACAAAATGCATAGTTTTTGTTTTGTTATACTACTTTTCTTTAATATAAAAATAATTACTTTGCATGGTCATTGTACCAATAACGTACTTATTTTTCCACTGATGAAACTGTGTGAGGACTTTTCTAGGAATGAGTAGTATTTGCATTATGTTGGGGTACAAAAAACTTTTTGATAATTTTTTTATTCCAATTTTTTGGTGATACCAATAAGGTTAGCTCAACTCCTGAGTCTGCCCCATATTTCCCCCTGACATTGTGATGTACTTGAGGTTAAAGGGTTTTTGTGGCCTACAATATTGATGATCTATCCTTAAAATAAGTCATCAGTATCTGAATGTGGAGGTCTGTGACTTGTGGCATCCCTTGCCAATCAGATGATTGAAAGAGCTGTGGAGTTTGAATTAGACTAGGCTAAAGTGGGCTGTAAGTCTCTTCCCATGTACAGAATCTTTGAGTTTCTGTTCCAGGGCATCTAACAAACCCTATTTAAAATGACGCTCCCAAAGAATGTGAAAAGATGTTTTCTCTGTGAAGGGGCATCATGGCAGTATTTTGTCTTGCACAGGTTGCAGGCATGCATGGATGTCCTGAGTGGCAGAACCCCTTAAATAACCATCCACGACATGTCCTTGCGCCCATTGGTAAACCTGCATGAAGTCATTTTAATCCAAACAGTCTCTGTGGTGGTCACAGGAAGCCCTTGAATAGATTCCAGCAAGTCCTTAGTTATGATCTGCTTGTGCATAGGGTTTGGTAACAATAATTTGCAATGGAAAAGCACAAAGCAAGGTATAATAGTAGAACACGGACATGATTTGATTCAACTGCTCTGATTCACTGTGTTTTTTCTTATATCTCTTTGGTAGTTGTGAACTGCTTTAGGCTATGTCTACACAGCAATGTTAAATCGGGTCCAAATTCCGATGGCATTTTAACATCACTGAACCGCAGTTTTTGATGCAGATTTGTGCTAAAAACCACATTCGGTTTTCGGATTTGCTGTCGGCCCCGTACACGGACTGTATGGGAAACTGACAGCAATCCTGCAGAAGATCCAGAAGGTTGGAGTTTGCCTGATCCAGGGGATTTGTAAACTGACAGTAAAAACATCTATGCTTGTAGACTACATACAGAAATTTTTTCATTGCAGTCTTACACAGTGCCATGGGTACAGTTGATTTTGGTGGATTTTAAATACTGAATTACCAACAAATTCAACAAGAATCCAGTGCTGTGTACACATACCCTTAATAAGGAATGCTGTCATCCAAAAAATGAATTATGTTTAAATAAGTTTTTATGTTAAACAAAATTTTTTTTTTATTAATTTTTGGTTTAAAATATTTTTTTCATTTTCCCCTATCACTTTAATTTAATTTTTTTAATAAATACTTAAAAGTTTCCTGCAGTTTTCACTTTGGCCATAAAGCCAATAATGTCTGACAAGTCCTGTTCTAGGTAAAGAGTTTTCAGTATTCTGCTCTTATGAGTACTAAGAGGGTCTAAACTGAAATGGAGACACCAGTGTGAATAGATAACACAGGATCCATTAGTTCACAAGGAGGAGCATAGTCAAGTTAAACCCTTTCACCATCCCGACATTACTTTCCCAGGTCAAACCATGCTATGAATACTTTTCATATAGAAATCAATGGGACGGATCAGTCTTAATTCTCCCAATGTGCAATGAAGCTACTGTGCAAGCGATTCTCTGACTGCTGTAAAGCAGTGCAAACAAGGCCTAGTGCCAAAGTGAAAAACTGCATGACTTAAGAATCATTAAACACTTTATTGAACGTTATATGAAAAATTAAAAAAACAACAACCAAACTTCCTAAATATGTGTTTAACATAACAACGGTTTTGACTTAAAACAATGACTCATTTTTTGAGTTGACACATCCCTTTAACCCCTTAACGACCTTGGGCATATGAGTACGTCCCAGGGCCGCTAAGGGGCTTAGCAGGGGGATCGCTCCGCGACCCCCCCGCACAGCCGCCGGGTGTTAGCGGCAAATCGCCGCTAACACCCGGCAGTAACAGCGCTGGCGGGTGGCACCGCCCGCTGGAGCTGTTTTACCCATCAGGCGCCGCGGCAAAGATGGCCGCGGCGTCTGAATTAACGCCGATCGGTGCCGCGCACCGATCGGTGCGGTGATCGGCACATATCCGATCACCAGGCATTGTGGTGGGGAGCCTTGTGAAGGCTCCCGTAACTTACCCTGGCCGGTTTGCCCCACTTCCGTCCGCAGACAGGAAGTGGGGAAACCGCCATCTATGTACACCCTAATGCATTGCCTATGCAATGCATTAGGTTGTATTAACAATCGCGCCACCTAGTGGTCAAGTACCACAGGTGGCCTCAATGTTACAGTAATAAAAAAAAAAGAATAAAGTTTTAAAGTACAAAAAAAAAAAAGTATTAAAAGTTCAAATCACCCCCCTTTCCCCATTTTACAAATAAAATCATTAAAATAATAAAAAAGTTACACATATTTGGTATCGCCGCGTCCGAAAATGTCCGATCTATAAAAATATAACATCATTTATCCCGTACGCTGAACACCGTAGAAGAAAAAAAATTCCAAACGCCAAAATTGCGTTTTTTGGTCATTTTACGTCACTCAAAAAATGGAATAAAAATGATCAAAAAAGTCGCATACATTCCAAACTGCTAGCGATAAAAAGTACACTTCAGCCCGCAAAAAATGCCCCCTCACTGACATCCGTAGGTGTTAGTACAAAAAAGTTATTGGTCGCACAAAATGGTGCCGTGGCGCAAATTTCAAAAATAGAAAATGTTTGGAATTTTTTTACGGTACCAAAACATAACGGAAACCCTACATGTTTGGCATTGCCGGATGCGTTACAACCTGTAGAATACAGATAACACATTATATTTACCGAAGATTGAACGCCGTAAAAGCAAAACCCCGCAAACATGGCGAAAATACATTTTTTTTCACAATTTTTCCCACTTGGAATTTTTTTGCGGTTTCCCAGTATATTCTATAGTATAGTGAATAACACCATTAGAAAGTACATCTTGTCCCGCAAAATAAAAGCCCTCATGTGTCTATGTAGGTGGAAAAATAAAGAAGTTATGGCTTTCAGAAGGCGAGGAGGGAAAAACGAACGTGTCACCAAAAAAAAACGCCTGGTCCTTAAGGGGTTAAACCCCAGCTCTGTTCCTAATGATTACCCTCTGATTATGTGTAAAGCAAATGTTATACAAAGTATCCCTTTCATGTCTTTTCCTCTCTGTCACTATGTTACCTCATTGTATCCCCACCCAATTTTGTCATCTGGGTTCACTGATTAAGTTAGTAAACTCTGCATAGTATATATTTGAGACTTCCGGTCTGTGTGAATGTGGTCTGTATGTCGGTTTTTGAATTGCCAGCATTTGAAATGCAAGATTTAGAAGTGCATTTATAACTTTTGTCAGAATTGGGGAGAAGGGGTATCTATTACAATCTCTATCAAAGCTATTTGTACTCTATCCTACCGCCCAGTCAGGCCCCCAGAAAATTATGTCCACATCACTCCTCTCTCCTTCCCTCACCCAAGCACACATACCATGCACTTTTTACTTTAAGGGCTTGTCTCCATGGCACAGGTTTTCTGTCGGTTTTACAGACTGTTTTCGGATTTGAAAGCTGTCTGTAAACCGACTGTCAACCTTTTACATTGACATTAATAAAAAATCTGTGCAGCAGTCCCCACTACATGGATTTACTGCCGGATGGCTTTTTATACCGCCGGCAGTCCGAAAAACTTAGAACATGTTCATTCTTTCGCCCGGTTTTTGGGCAGAACACGAACATGTGGGTGCGAAGGGGGATTGCTGGAATCCAAAAATCACTGCGAAAAGCCATCCCCCTGCGTGCCAAAAAAAGACCCTAATACCAGTCGGCATTTCCCGACTGGTATTTGGTCTTTGCCGTGTAAACGCAGCCTAAAGGGGTGTTACGGAAGTTAAAGGGGTTGTCTCACTACAAAGATTGCTTTTTATGTTAAAGATCCTGTAAAAACAAGTCACTTTGCAATATGTGTCCATTAACAGTATCCTACCTATTCCGAAATATCCCCTCTTGTATGGGCTGCATCTGCTCCTCAGGTCGCTATAGCTACAGAACTGTTCAATCTCTCATGGTAGGCTGCCAGCACTGGTTACTATAGCTGCAGACCTGGCTTCTACTGCAGCT
This sequence comes from Phyllomedusa bahiana, assembly GCA_025379985.1. Lineage (NCBI taxonomy): Eukaryota > Metazoa > Chordata > Amphibia > Anura > Hylidae > Phyllomedusa > Phyllomedusa bahiana. The sequence continues at coordinate 22,003 of JAODAL010006017.1, read as the reverse complement.
TAGTAGAAGCCAGTATACACGCCCCTGAATTCAAAATGAAACCAAGGAAACAGGACTGAGGTAAGATGAATCAATGTAGTGAGACAACCCCTTTAAGAAAGCTCGTTCGTCCATTGGGGCATGATAAGAAATAGAAGATAAGACTCCCGAATGCAGTCGTTTGCCCATTGACTCCTATGTAAAATCTGTATTATCGTTCCCACAATGCTGATATTACTTGCTTATTTTCTGTGCTAACTGTAAGCATGGAAAAATAAGTGATATGTCAATTCTTGATGTGTTTTCCGTGCTTAAAATGCCCATAGGAAACAAGGGAGAGTCTAAAATCACCGTCCAATACTCATCACCAAAATGTGGCGAGGATTGGATGCGGTTCGGATGCGGAACCCCACCTAAAATCTAGTTGGCAGAATATTGTCTCAATAAGCCCGTAAGGATTTGCATTTTTTGAGGAGGACTTGATGAGGATTTCAAAGACAGTTTTAAGCAACCAAACAATCCACGTTTAAAAACTGCTTCTGAAATCCTCATCAAATCCTCGTCTGAAACTGCAAATTCAACGCTGAAATTTTCAGGATCCAAATCAGCTGTGTGAATGTATCCTTTAGGAAGCTTATCTAAATTGTTCAGAAAGTGAGTGATCAATTGGTGTGTTTGTAGTCTACAAGACTTCGAACTCAGTAATTGATGACTTACTTAAAACACCTTTCTGAACAATTTAGACAACAGAAAGAAGCTTGCTGGTAATAAAAGCAGTTTAATTGGAGCGCAGTTAAAACTGCACCAAAACTGCGCTGTGTGAAAGCACACTTACCCTCGTAGTTTTAATTGTGCCCTGAGAATGCATCTTCCCAGGCAGGCCTACTAAGATCCCTAATTGCAAACCCCCGCTTTCATTCACACACTTTTGACACGCCATGCACTTGGGCATCCACAGGCACTTACCTGTATATAGATGTTCTGTTTGGGTGGCAGGTTCATGCCTTTTTATGTATACTATCTTCAATATATAAAACAAAGGTAGACAACCAAGAACTTTGCACTCTTTGTCTTACCAATACACCTGCAAAAATTGTAAGCTCTGGCGATCAGGACACCTCATGTTTGATCGGATAATAGCCTTGTCACTATGTAATGTTTGTTTTTTTTGTCTGTACTTATAACCTTACCATTGTTAAAGGGAACCTGTCACATAGATTTTGCCCCCCTTGCTGAGGACACAAGCTAGTGACAGACCTGCTGTTCCCAGCGCTGTGTCCCTTATTCTGTAAGATGCTGTAGTTTTAGAGTATTTAATGCTCAAATCTTATTCATGAGCAGGTGTTAGCCCCGCCCATCAAAGGCTAGCCCTGCCCATCTGGCAGTTATTCACGTTTCTACCTATTCAAAGTAATAGGTTAATCAATTGTGAGGTGGGCGGGGCTACCCTCAAGTGGGCGGGGTATGAAAAACGGACTCTTTACATGACTCTTTTCTGGCTGCAAACTGCAGATTTGAGCATTAAATACTCTTAAACTACAGCATCTTACTAAATAAGGGACCCAGTGCTGGAAACAGCAGGTCTGTCACTAGCTTGTGTTGTCCTCAGCAAGGGGGGCATAACCTATGTCCTGCGGATTATGTTGGAGCAATATATCTGAATTTAAAACTGTAAAATTAAAGACTGCAGCCCTGTTATAGGGAAATATTTTAAATGTGAAGCTCATAGAAGGTTTCCCTCTACTATTTTGTTTATGGATGGTGCTGATTCTCATGGAAGAGACCATGGAAGGGTGATATGTACACTTATTATGCAGCGCTCCCTGGGTAAAGGTAGACACATTTGCTGTCCTACAGAATAACCTATCTTCCTCTCCTACCATTCAAACCAGTCATCAATCCGTAGACAGCCATTTCTGGGTTCATTCCCAGGCTTGGACTAACCTACAAGGAAGCAGGGATAACCCTTGTTAGGCCCCTGCGCATGGTGGGGTCCTGATCATAGCAGGTCTGGGGCTGCTTTTCTGGGAGAATGTCGATTAATAGGCAGAGTGCAAGTCATGTGCAGAGTGTGCAATCATGAAAAGTAGCTGTAGGGTGGGGCCCAAAAATCAACTCCACCAGCTACAGGCACCCACTCTCTCCAGACTGACACTGTTTTTGCCCCTTATCAGGACGGAGCAGGATACTGGATGGTAGGGAGAGATACCTTGGCTTAGAAAATAAATTTGCATACTTCTACCCAACACCACAAAAACATGAGAGTATAGGGTAAAAATCAATATCTTTATTAAGGCTATACAAAATTTAATATAAAAATAGTATGTGTCCATAAAAATCCAAGACTGTAGGGTAGACAAGGCACACAAAGTCACATGCAGCAGGGTAGATATATATCATGATGGTAAAAAATAAGTAATAGCTAATGTAACAGTCATAATGTAGTAAACACTGCTCTCTCTAATTACAGCCAAATCCAAAGGACTCTCAGCATAGTGCATAAATGAAAGTAGGTAATAGGGGCCAAACACTGAGTTAGAGCAAAAGATAACCCAAACTTACCAAAGTAAAACCCTGTCCAACCCGACCCGGGTTGGGTTGGACAGGGTTTTACTTTGGTAAGTTTGGGTTATCTTTTGCTCTAACTCAGTGTTTGGCCCCTATTACCTACTTTCATTTATGCACTATGCTGAGAGTCCTTTGGATTTGGCTGTAATTAGAGAGAGAAGTGTTTACTACATTATGACTGTTACATTAGCTATAACCTATTTTTTACCATCATGATATATATCTACCCTGCTGCCTGTGACTTTGTGTGCCTTGTCTACCCTACAGTCTTGGATTTTTATGGACACATACTATTTTTATATAAAATTTTGTATAGCCTTAATAAAGATATTGATTTTTACCCTATACTCTCATGTTTTGTGGTGTTAAATGTGCTCTTGAGAGGGGTACGGTATGTGGTGGGCTCGGCTTTCTTCCGGACCCATGACACTTTCAAGGTTTAGATCTTTTTTGCGTATATATACTTCTACCCAACATAGCAATGCCTAAAAAATAACTCTCAATATCAAGGATCTCTTCAATGTTAATCAGTAACTGTGAATCAATTGTCTGCTGATGGGTGACTTTTGTTTGACTTGTACGAGAGCAGTTTCCTCCTTCTGCAGGAGAATGAATTAGCATTTTTCTATTTTTATAAGTGTGACGTATCTCTGTTTTGTATTGCAATGCACCACACTATAAAATATGATGGCACTGTATAAATGACTAGTTTCAATGGGAAACTATTTTTACTGGAGTTTCATTATACGGTAAGTACTAAGACCTAAATATTTCATTTACATTACATTTACAGATCTAAGGTTGGTTCCCACTATGAAGATAATTCTTAAGTACTTTATGAGTTCTAGGTGAGTGCACTTTACAGAGTCCTCTTTACATTTTATCGAGAAAATGCCAATGGTTACCTTTATCAGCGTGTCTGGAGCAAATCATGGTTTCTGCCTTATTAAGACGGATTCTATATGCCCTCTACTGGAAGATTTTTGAAATTGTCCAGCTAACATTTATATATAAAAGTACTGATAATCACAGTATATTTCTAACTTTAACAAGACTAGTAGATTTACATTTTCATAGTTTACCGGTTTGCAGGCCATTCTTCAGACCCTAAAAGATATTACATTTCCAGGGTTTACTAGTTTGCAGGCCATTCTTCAGACCCTAACAGATATTACATTTCCAGGGTTAACTGGTTTGCAGGCCTTTCTCATACCGTAAAAGATATTACATTTCCAGGGTTAACAGGTTTGCAGGCCATTCTTCAGACCCTAAAATATATTACACTTCTAGGGTTAACTGGTTTGCAGGCCATTCTTCATACCGTAAAAGATATTACATTTCCAGGGTTAACGGGTTTGCAGGCCATTCTTCAGACCCTAAAATATATTACACTTCCACGGTTAACTGGTTTGCAGGCCATTCTTCATGCCCTAAAATATATTACAATTCTAGGGTTAACTGATTTGCCGCCCATTCTTCAGACCCTAAAATATATTACACTTCCACGGTTAACTGGTTTGCAGGCCATTCTTCATGCCCTAAAATATATTACACTTCTAGGGTTAACTGATTTGCAGGCCATTCTTCATACCCTAAAAGATATAACATTTCCAGGGTTAACTGGTTTGCAGGCCAATCTTCAGACCCTAAAAAATATATTACACTTCCACGGTTAACTGGTTTGCAGACTATTCTTCATACCCTAAAAGATATTACACTTCTAGGGTTAACTGATTTGCAGGCCATTCTTCAGACCCACAGTAATCACTTAGTACTGATTTAGGCCATTCTAATACCAAAGATAATACATTTCCAGGGTTAACTGATTTGCAGGCCATTCTTTATACCCTAAAAGATAATACATTTCCAGGGTTTACTGGTTTGCAGGCCATTCTTCAGACTGAAAGGATATTACATTTCCAGGGTTTACTGGTTTGCAGGCTATTCTTCAGCTCTAAAAGATATTACATTTCCAGGGTTAACTGGTAATATCATACAATTCTCCATTTTAGTACTACCTTATTCCTAATAACGGATAACCCTCTCCTCTCTCCCTTTCATGTCTCCTTGGAGACATTCTTTTAAACAGATGGTTCTGTTAATTAGCCATCAAATCATTATGTTCTATTAGTTGCGGCTCTGCTGTCTTCCATGCATCTCTAACTATGTCCTTAGATACTGCATAAAGTTTAGTCACACTGAAAAAAAAAGGAAATCTTGGCAATATATAGGAGTTAATTTGAATATGTTACTCTTTTTATACCATTACTGAAAATTATTAATTTTTGGAAAAATAGATTTGGTATATGAAACTGGTATTTCCTCAAGTGGATATTCTGAATGAAACACAAAACATGTATGTGGGAAGTGAACTCAGTATAGTAACTGCCACTGGAAACAATGTAGTAGGTAAATGTTTATCAATTAACAAGCTAGAAGCTGAAGTCATCTTGAAGAATGCACTAATTTGTGGGAAGTGCAATTTTGGCCACAATGCATCCATACGTCAGCAGTGGGACAACCGCTATGTGAGAACGTAACCTTAGGTGGAACGTGGATGTATGTTTTTTTCAATCATCAGAGGGAGATAAAATATTGCCATACTGTTCTTGAAAGCTGTCATGTCTGATCCATCTAGGTAGAGTGCCATACATATCAAATAATTTGCCAAACTCACCAAACCCAGAAGGTTCAGCTGATGCTTACCTAATGTGTATGCTTCCCTAATGTGGGAATCAAAGGAATTGTGCCACAAAAGACATTAATCACCTATCGACGAGGCCCCCCATCCTTACTGTATTGCTATATTTTATACTGTACCTGTGATAGCCAGCCTATTAGACAGTAGTAGGCTCCTGGACATGGCAGAAGCAGGGCCATTATTTTGCCTTTGGCTGCCATGGCACCTTGCAAATGCATTGCATGGTAAACCATGGGTGACAGAAGGAGCCCCCTTTGTTAACCACCTAGATGTCGTGGACATGACTGATCACAGCATCTAGGGAGTAAAATGGATGAGATCAGAGCAAACTCCTTTTTTGGCCATTGCAGTGGGAGCCCAGAGGCACGTTAGAACTGACTTCCTGGCACCGTACACATATGCTGTTCAGATGGTGCAGGCTCAGAGGCTATAATCGCACCATCTGAGCAGCACACAGGTACGGCGTCAGGGAGACTTACCAACTCTTCCAGAGCTCCAAGATGTGTTATTTTGTATTTCTGAACTACATTAAAAAATGTATAATAAGAAAATTCATTTGTGGTTTGTTCAGTTGCATTACCTGGCAGTTTTCAGCTATGTTTTGAACACTGAATAAAATACAGATGAACACCGCACAGATACTGCAATTTAGAAAAGCAATTGTGGTCTTTACAGTGCACTTCTGACAACCTCTGTAATAGTGGTTCCCCACACAGTGACTTTTTGGAAAACTGCCATTAGAGTTTTTGGAGCTAAAGCCATGGGTGGATCCAGCAAGAAGGAGAAGTCGAAACCCTTCCCTTGTATTTCCTATTCCCTTTGAGTCCACTCCTAATTTGTATTCAAAAACTACAGTGGCAAAAAAAATATGTGCGAAACTACCCTAAATGGAAAATGTATAAATGCTTTGTGATATTCTTCCTATTTACACATAAACTGATTACAGTAGCCTGCCTGTGGCTGGGTCACAGAGCAGTATTTTGGTCAATATTTTTCATCTGTATTTGTAAGCTAAAACCAGGAGTGGATCTAAATATTCAAGAGGTGTAAACATGCCCTTAGAATTTTTTAGGTTTACAAATACTGATGTAAAATACTAATAAAAATACTGCCGTGTGAACACAACCATACAACTCTCACTTTACCAGTAGTACACCAGCCTCTCTTATATTATGGTGCTCTCCTGCTACAATGTTCATAACATATCAGCAAAACTTGAAGCAATAGGTGCGGGATCACAAACAACTCCAGTTTTTGTGATAGTTTTTTTTTTTCCCCCTATTAGGATATATTCACATGATGGATTTTAGTGAGGAATTCGTTGAGGATTTGATGTCAGATTCCATGTTAAAATCTTTGTGTAACCTGATGACCATTCATTTAAATAGTCAGTTTGCTCTGTAGTTTACTACAGCACAGATTATCCACACTATGGATTTTGGTGTGTAAAGAAAGAATGAACATGTTCATTCTGGCAGGAGTGACAGGAGTTAGCCCAAATCAGAGGCCAATACCACTTCTGCTAGGTAAAAATCCAAAGCAGAAATCCAAGGTTTGGGTTCAGATTCTTACCAAGGAAAACATGTTGGATTTTTCCCGACTTGAGAACATACCCTTAGGCCCAGTTCCCACGGCTTATTCACGACGTAATTGCGGGACGGATTTCGCCCCGCAATTACGGCATGTGCCATGCAGCGGGGGCGGGGGCAGCTCGCTGGCCCCATAGACATCCATTTTCCACGGCGCGTATATCCCGCCGGGATAATGTGCATGTCACTTTCTCCCTACTCGCCGTATTCGCCGAGCGGGGAGGGAAGGCTGAATCAATAGTTCTCTATGAGAACTGTGGATTACTGTAATGACAGGGACGGATTTCAGCTGTATTGGAGCGCAATACGGCACGCAATACGGCTGAAATCCATCCCCAAATCAGCTGTGTGAACGAGGCCTTAGTGTCCATCCCCACGGCAGGGTTTCAATCAGATTTACAGATGGTTTTCAGATTTGAACCTTTTACATTGACTTAAACAGAAAATCCATCCAGTAGTTCACACTGCACGGATTTTCTGCCGAATGTTCTTTTACACCACCAGTGTAATGAAAAACTTAGAACATGTTCACTCTTCCGCCCGGTTTTCAGGCGGAAGATGTGCGTGTCAATGGCTGAGGGGGACGGGTAAATCCACAAACCGTGGACAGAACTATTCCCTTCAACCATGTAAAAGATGACAAAATATGTAAAATATTCTAATTAAAGAATCCGGCCGTTATTTTCACACTGTCATGTGGACACAGCCTTACAGTTTTTTTGAGTCAACTCTTTAACTGGATCCAGAATGAAGAAGTCCTTCCTTCATAGTTCTCATCATTTTCAATTTACATCTGCCAGTGACCAAAAAAAAAAAAAAACTATTGAAAAACTACCACAAAAACTACAGCATTTTTGTGTGGTTTCACAAATAGGTTTTCTTATGCCATGAAACATTTTTTGAGCCAAAACCAGAAGTGAAATCAAAAGGGATGAGAAAAAAAGACTCATATTTCTCGCTCCTGCTGGACCCACTTCTGGCATTTGACTATTAACTGTCATAATTTAATAATTTAAAAAAATGATGTGTTTAAAATCAAAATACAAATCATAGAGTAAGGCTGTGTCCACACGGCAAATGACAAAATACTCGTCATATTCTGAATTAGAATTCAACATGTATCTGAACAGTATTTAACACTCAGTTGTCAGTTTTTGGCGTGGTTTTCTGATTCAGTATTTCAAATTTTTTCTGTCAGACAGTAGATCATACAGCCCTATTGCATTTTGTCACGTGGTGGCGCCATTTTCCGAGTGAAATACATCAGAAGATTGAGCATGTTCTAAGTTCTTTGAAAAAACGACTGTGTTAAGACCTGACCTCAGAAAATCTGAGTTGTGTAGACTACAACATGGATTTTTATTGAGGTCTATGGGAATGGTTTTCCAGTTGTTTTTTGAAAATCCGAATCCGTGTCAAAAACCGACTATAAATCCTTGCCGTGTAGACAGGCCCTAAGCCTCTGGCTTTGGCTCAGAAAAACAGAATCAAAAACTGCAGTGATGGTTTTCCAAAAATAGATGTTTGTGAAATGACAATACAAATCATTACAGCCAGCTTTCGGCAAATCTTGAGCCAGGAATGCTTGGGTATTTCACCTATCAACTCTGGAGAAACCTGAATTCAGCTTTATACCAGTGATCAACCAAATGTTTAGCATTTGCAAAATTATACCTTTTACATAGTTAATATCAGTATATAAATAAACACCATGCAAACCACCAGAATTAACAGGAAAAAAATATTCAGGCTAGGATTCCTCAATAGTAATTAACTGTCAGATTTTCTGCATATTTGGTATTTAGAATCTGCTAAAATCGGACTGTAAATCATCCCCATTGACCTCAATAGAAAATCCGAGCTGTAGTCTACACAGCTTGAATTTTCTGAGGTCGGATTTCAAATCTGAAAACCAGGTCACAAAACAAAACTTAGAACATGATCTATAATCTGCCGTTTTTCACTTGAAAACGTATATACCGTAGAACTGTTCAATTGAATGGGACAGCCGAAATCCAAAAACTGTGGCAAAAAAAGCGGGACAAAAAACAGTACAAACAATAAAAACCGAGTGTAAAATACTGGTCGAATTCTGATTAGAATCTGACGAGTATTTTGTCCTCTCCTGTGTGCATATAGCCTGTAGTAGAACAATTCATAAGTGAGTAAAAGACACCTGGCTTATAACTGATACAGCATGAAATAGAAGTATTTTATAATTAGTTCAAATATATCCTGAAATGATTGTCAAAGATCATGCCAAATTATGAATTACAGGTATATACTGTTTCAGTTGAGCACATTGATAGAATATCTGATGGGATGGCGCAATCCAGTGAGAACAGGACCTTCCAGCAGGTTAATTATGTTTACTTTCAGCAGGGACTTTAACTTCTAGCCTGGAACCAGTGAATTTCCTGCAGGATAATAAATGAATACTACATGAGGACATTCTCTTCTAATAGCACCCGGCAATGATAACATTTATGTGTCCTGGGGAACGGCAAGATACCAGATAAAAAGACTGACTTCCTTGTTTAGCACTGTTCTTGTTGTAGTTGTAAAACCGTACATATGGTGTTATCTTACATAGGCCATAGTAATAGTATAACTATCTGCTGAAAAGTTGATTGGCCTACAGTTATCCACCCCAGTTTTTCCATTAACATGTGGATTTGCATACTGCTCCACAGAGGGATAAGTGTCTGCCAAACACATAGGACACCACTTATCTCTGGGGAGATTCTCGATAAAATCTGTTGGATCTGCCAACAAAAATGTTAGTTTTAGTGTAACACATTATTAACAAACCACTAATAGGACACAAATTCCTAATAGGCTGGGGCCTCAAAATATAATACTCCCAAAATTAGAAGTATAAACCAAGGAAGCTAATGTGAAACATGCAAAGGGTGCAACTGGTGGTGGTTGAAAGAGTTAAAGGGGTGGTCCAGTTTATAATAACTTTAAAATATATTTACTTATTGTGTATAAAATAGCAAATCATATAGTTTCCTAGCATATATGTATGTGTACAAATGCTGCTCCTAAAACTCTTTTACTCCAGTGAAATAGACTCCTATCTATAGAAAAAAAATTGTACAGTCCACATTCTTGTTTATAGTAATGGCTCCCATGGAGTAATTGTATGGACTAGTCATGTGACCACCACATACAAGTCATTGACCTCTGGTATCCAGGTAACAGTAGTGTATGAAGGAGCAGAACTTCTCCAGTATCACTACTTCCAGCAGCTTCTTATGTGACCACCAAACAAGTCATGTGATCCCTGGTATCCAGATCATAGTAGATTATTGAGGAGCAGAACTTCTCCAGTATTGCTACCTCCAGCAACATCTTATCATGTGACCACCACACAGGTCATGTGACCCCTGGTATCCGGGTAACAGTGGTGTATGGAGCAGAACTTCTCTCGTATAACTATCTCTAGCAGCGTCTTATCATGTCTGTCAATGTCTGTTTAGAAGATGCCGCACATTCTTCTGTCTAATCTCTCTTTTTTTTTTCACAGTTAACTTTATTAACAACGTGACATCTCCTACAGAGACAGCAGTTATACAAGTAAGGCTGGTCTCACACATTGTTTTGGATGGTACAAAACAGTATCCAAACACATAGCTTGACGTATTCTTGACCTACAATGTCATGTTTATGTTTTAAATAGCAGTGATGTATACATAGAAATGCCTAGTCTGTGTACATTTATCATGGTTTACATTTCTATTTCAAAACGCATCCAAGCGACAGATTGAAAAAACACTGTGTGATCAGTCCCATAACCCACACAGTGAAGAAATTGCTGGAGTAACCATATTATTATTCCGCCATTATTCCTACTCCATAAACCCATAGATATCATGTAATCCTGCTGCTAACTGAATGCTAGGAGGTCACATGACTGATGCCATGTTCAGTCCATACAGTTACTGCATGGGAGCCAGTATAGTGGACAGAAATATGGGTTGTATGGGGGAGTTCACACACGTTAATTAATGCTGTTGATTGCAAGATATCTACTTTTTACACTTTTCTATTTCATGAATGTAAAATCATTGTCGACTCTGATTTTAGACAGCTCTCAATAAGTTCTGGACTTGTTTTAAAGGGGTTGTCTCACTACAATGATTAATCTTACCTCAGTCCTGTTTTCTTAGTTTCACTTTGGATTCAGGGGCGTGTTTACTGGCTTCCACTGCAGTAGAAGCCAGGTCTGTAGCTATAGCAACCAGTGCTGGCAGCCTATCATGAGAGATTGAACAGGTCTGTAGCTAGAGCGACCTGAGGAGCTGATGCAGCTAATACAAGAGGGGATATCTAGGAATAGTTAGGACACTGTTAATGGACATATATTGCAAAGAGACTTGTTTTCGCAAGATCTTTAACATAAAATTCAATCCTTGTAGTGAGACAACCCCTTTAAGCATATTTGCAGCATATACTTCGGCGCAAATACGCCTCGGAGTACGCTCCAAAAATACATCATGTGAACATATACCCTACTGTTTTTTTTATTTCAAGATAGGGGACTGCTGGAGGTACAGGAGCAGAATATTTAATACATGTATTAGAAAATTGTATGATTTCCTATGATATATTTAATAAATAAAAACAATATAAACTGAACAACTTCTTTAAATATAGTATGATTAGCTACTTGGTAGTTCTTCCTATGTTATGTACTTGTGATCCTCATTGAGAATTTTTGCCTGATATTAGTAGATTGTTTAACTGGTATACAGGAAAATATGTACTCTATGGGGTATATTTTTACTGCTTCCTACCACATTGTGACTTATTTTGTGGATCAGTTTTTGTGATCAATGTAATTTACTAATTTATTTAATAAACATATTTAAATTTTTATTTTTTGGCTTGTATTGCTCCATTATTATGTTTGGATGTAATTTAGTATAATACGTGCTGTATTTTCAATAGTGGCTACTAGAAATTGGATCATTTGTAGTACCCAGCCATTTTCCTTTAGCTTTCCATGCAAATGAAATGGCATAAAAAACAGCATTTGTATACAGTAAGCAATGCTGCATCTACAATTTATGGCGCCGTATGGAAAAGCTCTAATGTAATTTCGACATCATTATAGAAATGTCAGTGGAAGGAGCAATTGCTCTTATATGTTAATGGTGCTGATTTCACACCTTATTAAATTTAAGCTCTTTATGTTGGCATTACATTAGGCGACATCTATGCTTTATGTTTGTGATCTCGCAGGAGCAGATGGTTAATATAAAACCATGTGCAGCTATAAATACAGATGTAGAGTCACATTATGACAGTAGAAGGACCAGTTTGATGAAGTAGGAACGATCTTGGCAACATTATGAGATAATCGCTCTGAAAGGAAGGAAATTAAAACGGAGTTATCACGGTTAGGATGGTTTAATTGCACTGTGGAGAGAGCGTAGATGAGAACGTGAGACTGGTGACTAAGGCTTATTCTGATCTGAAATATTAGATAATTATTGGTGGAGACTGATATCTACATCAGGGAAAACAAGAAGTGAACAGGTCAAATTTTTATCTGTCCAGTTCTTCCTTTCCCTAGAAATAAGCAGCACTAGGACATGTACTGTATGCACCGCAATACACTGTGTGAACCTGGCCTTAGGGTAAGGTTCCCACCAATCTAAAATGTAAAGAGACAGCCTGAGACTATTCTGTTTGTGCTTTCCTCCTCTCCTTAGATATTCACTTCTAAAATAGATCAAAGACTCTCTTCTCACTCACTTCTATTTATATGTTATAATGGAAATGTTTTACCCTTAAAAGGATTTTCGAACTTTTTGAAGAAGCTCTGTATAAAGCCTTATTCACACATGAATATTGAGGTCTGTATTTTACATCACTATTTGGAAGTCAAAAGCGGGAAGGATCCAAAAACACAAAACATGTATAATATAAGGAGTTGTCCAACCAATTCTCAAGTGACTTTGTCTTTGTCTTTTTTCATCTCCCTGTAAGGATATGTATACACTGCAGTGGACAAAAAAACGACCTGAAAACCAAATCCTAAAAACATTCATAAAACTGAGTTTTTTGTCCACTGCCTGTCAAAAGCTGCTGAAAAAATGTTTGTTTTTTGGCGCGATTTGCATTTTTTTGTGCGTTTTCTGGCGCTTTTTTGGTGGGTTTCTTTGGGTGTTTTTTTTGCAGACATGCACAGCACTTTATATAGACTCCAATAGTCAATTTTCTGCCCTACTCAGTCGTTTTTGGTAACGTTTAAAAAAACTACCAGCAAATAAAGTGAGCAGAAAAAAAACGTCATGTGGAGACAACAGAACATTTTTACTATACAAGTCTATGGGATCTCTTTTCAGTTGTTTTTTCAGGGGTTTTCAGCATTTTCTGTTTGAAAGAAGTTTACTTTTGTCTTGCAAAACTAAAAGCCCCAGGAGCCTTTACCGTGCTTTGTCTTTTTGACTCCCTTTCTCCCAAACAACTTCAGCATCAATGCTTGCTCCTTGATTCCTCCCTCATGTTGAAAGCTTTGGGATACAGGACTGAAAAAGCCAAACCCCTTTGCTCACATGATCTCCAGCTCAACACAGAACTGTTTCATGTGTGTACAGGTAAACAGAACTACTGAGCTTCCTATCATCAAACAGCTGATTTAGAACTGCAGTAAAAAATTCAACAAATGGCACTACAACAGCACCTTTTTTGTATACTATACAATCCGTTAAAGGAGTTTTCTCATCACACGCTTTCGCAGACTTGAGCTGTTTATGTCTCTTACAGCTTCAAATCCAGGCCTGGGTCTCTCCTCCCAGTAGGCCTGTCTTTCCTCACTGAAGACTGGTGACATCATCATTCTGTGTGAGCAGTGGAAGGGAGAGACCGTATGCAGTGGTCAGTTCTCATGCCTGCAAAGCTGCCACCTCTCTCTCAGGCTGCACAAGCTTCTTGTAGCCAGAACACCTGCATTGCTGTAAACAGTTCTATATACAGCCTGAACTGATGAAACAAATATGAGAAAGGCACGCTGCCCCTTCTCCCCCTCTGTTATAAGGCAGGAGGTAGAGGGGAGCAGTCAGTATAAAGGGGTTTTCTCATCACACGCTTTCGCAGACTTGAGCTGTTTATGTCTCTTACAGCTTCAAATCCAGGACTGGGTCTCTCCTCCCAGTAGGCCGATCTTTCCTCACTGAAGACTGGTGACATCATCATTCTGTGTGAGCAGTGGAAGGGAGAGGATGTCCCATCTTTGCAGACCTCCTGCAGTAGTCAGTTCTCATGCCTGCAAAGCTGCCACCTCTCTCCCAGGCTGCACAAGCTTCTTGTAACCAGAACACCTGCATTGCTGTAAACAGTTATATATACAGCCTGAACTGATAAAACAAATGAGAGAAAGGCACGCTGCCCCTCCTCCCCCTCTGTTATAAGGCAGGAGGTAGAGGGGAGCAGTCAGTATAAGGCTGTGTTACATGGGGGGGGGGAGTTAAACAAGCAGCTACAGACTCAGTAATCGCCAGATCCTTCACATGCAGTGATCACCGGGAGATGAGCATAGAGAGGAGCTCAGACAACCTTTATTATACATACACAGCCATAAAAGAAAGCTGAGGCAGCTAATTTCACTTTCATTTTCCACAGCTCAGAGGGGAGTAAGCACAGAGTGCAGGCAGCGAATCGCAGAACAGGGGGCATGTCCCAACAGGCTGAAGGAAATATCAGGCAGTCAATCACAGCAAAGGGGCCATGGCCTGACCTCAGGCTGCTGATTTAAGTCTAGACACACACAGATTATCTCATACCTGCATTACCTACATGATTTAGGTAATGCAAACCCATTGCAAAAGTGCTTATTTTTACTGACCAATCATTACAGATATGATCTTTGTAGCGAGAAAACCCCTTTAAGGGGAAATTTATCAACAGGTCTGCACCTGTTTTTTTGCCATTAAAAAGTCACAAATCATGGTGCGTGTCATATGACAGGCAAAGATTTCATTTTCTGACTTTATAACAAACAGAAATGTGTCAAATTTATTAAGAGGTGTGCGCCTTTTAATAAACGTTGTGCAGTTTATGCCAGTGTCATTTTGTTTAAAACTAGCATATGAAACACTAGCCATCACAAATGTAGGCACACATCTTTCTAACAATCTATCAGTTTTTGTGATTATGGACTCTGGGTTCAGTGGCACGTATCATATTTCCATCCCACATAAAATAAAATTTTAAGAAACTTTATTGAGTGAAGTTCATTGAAATATTTCAAAATATGTAAAACAATATGGTAGTATAGGTCAGCTTTCACTGACAATGGAAGGGGATGATATTTTTCTGTAAATGTAAATGACGCCAGGAATATAAGCAGAATTTTGAGCAATCTCATGTTCAGATGTAGCTTTTTCCCACTGCTCCACTTCTTGTACCAAGACTTGTTCCCAGAATCCTTTGCTTTGTAAAGAAGACATTTGTTCCTCAAGTTCCATCTTATAGTGCAGGTTAGAGATGTTACTGCGTGTGGTCATGCACACAAAACCACCTAGACATAAGGAAAAATTGTATTAATTTAATGTGTGGATGAGGTTTCATGTTTATATGTTATTGTTTATAAACATATGTATTATTGAGACTGCATTCAAGTACAACATAAAATAATGATGCAAAGAAAAATCTTTGAAAAAATGTTCTTCCCCGTTGTCCCTGATTTTTTTTTTTTGCTTATGATCAAACTGTTTTAATGACATGGGTTGGCACAAAACAATAGAACTTGACTTCACCAAAAGCAGTTGAATTTCATCTGTCTTGGCTCCCAATACTCCGATATCCTCAGGACTATAGAACATCTGAACTATAGTCAACCAAGTAGTGACAGGAAACAACAACAATATAAAGCATGTAACAAACCCAAAACCTAAGAGGAACTCAACAATACTTGACAGACTTTGAAGAATGACAAGGCAGATGATGGTAGAAACATGGATGAGGATGACACCACAAATGGACACAGTCTAGATGAAGATAAAGAACTGAATCTAATTGTTTCTAATGGAAACTAATGGAATTGCTTATAAAAAAATGGATAGATAATTGTAGTACTTTATCCAACCAAATACAAGAAGCTATTAAGCTATTTGAAAGTTTTAATAACCATGTTGAATATAAGGACATTTGAAAATTAACAGCAATTTATACAGTGGTGGCCAAAAGTATTGGCACCCCTGCAATTCTGTCAGTTTAAACCTCATTTCTTCCTGAAAATGATTGCAATCACAAATTCTTTGGTAATTATTTTCTTCATTTAATTTTTCTTCAAAGGAAAAAACCCCAAAAAAATTGTCATAAAGCCAAATTGGATATAAATTTCCCCACCAAACAAAAAAGGGGGTGGACAAAGTATTGGCACTGTTTGAAAAATCATGTGATGCTTCTCTAATTTGTGTAATTAACAGCACCTGTAACTTACCTGTGGCACCTAACAGGTGTTGGCAATAACTAAATCACACTTGCAGCCAGTTGACATGGATTTAAAGTTGACAACCTCTGTCCTGTGTCCTTGTTTGGGACCACATTGAGCATGGAGAAAAGAAAGAAGACCAAAGAACTGTCTGAGGACTTGAGAATCCAAATTGTGAGGAAGCATGAGCAATCTCAAGGCTACATGTCCATCTCCAAAGACCTGAATGTTCCTGTGTCTACCGTGCGCAGTGTCATCAAGAAGTGTAAAGCCCATGACACTGTGGCTAACCTCCCTAGATGTAAAGCCCATGGCACTGTGGCTAACCACCTTAGAGGTGGATGGAAAAGAAAAATTGACAAGAGATTTCAACGCCAGATTGTGCGGATGGTGGATAAAGAACCTCGGCTAACATCCAAACAAGTTCAAGCTGCCCTGCAGTCCGAGGGTACAACAGTATCAACCCGTACTATCCATCGGCGTCTGAATGAAAAGGGACTGTATGGGAGGATACCCAGGAAGACCCCATTTCTTAACCTGAGACATAAAAAAGCCAGGCTGGAGTTTGCCCAAACTTACCTGAGAAAGCCTAAAACGTTTTGGAAGAATGTTCTCTGGTCAGATGAGACAAAAGTAGAGCTTTTTGGGAAAAGGCATCAACATAGAGTTTACAGGAAAAAAAAAGAGCCATTCAAAGAAAAGAACACGGTCCCTACAGTCAAACATGGCGGAGGTTCCCTGATGTTTTGGGGTTGCTTTGCTTCCTCTGGCACTGGACTGCTTGACCGTGTGCATGGCATTATGAAGTCTGAAGACTACCAACAAATGTTGCAGCATAATGTAGGGCCCAGTGTGAGAAAGCTGGGTCTCCCTCAGAGGTCATGGGTCTTCCAGCAGGACAATGACCCAAAATACACTTCAAAAAGCAATAGAAAATGGTTTGAGAGAAAGCACTAGAGACTTCTAAAGTGGCAGCAATGCGTCCAGACCTGAATCCCATAGAACACCTGGAGAGATTTCAAAATGGCAGTTTGGAAAAGGCGCCTTCAAATCTCAGGGACCTGGAGCGGTTTGCCAAAGAAGAATGGTCTCAAATTCCAGCAGAGCATTGTAAGAAACTCATTGATGGTTACCGGAAGCGGTTGTTCGCAGTTATTTTGGCTAAAGGTTGTGCTACCAAGTATTAGGCTGAGGATGCCAATACTTTTGTCCCGACCATTTTTGAAGTTTTGGGTGAAATGATCAATGATTTGAATTTTGTTTCATTCTGTTTTGTGTTTTTTCATTGCAAGCAAAATAAATGAATATATTGATACCAAAGAATTTGTGATTGCAATCATTTTCAGGAAGAAACTGAGTATTATCTGACAGAATTGCAGGGGTGCCAATACTTTTGGCCACCACTATAAAAAGATGAACTGGATGTGATAAATAGAAACTTCACCAACTACCCGCTTGGAAAGTCATAAGACATCTAATAATATAAATGTTGAAATGGATAATAGTGAACATAATGAGGACAATTTAAATGATGTACTAAAAGTGCCTTTGCCACAGAATATGGAACATCAAGTAGTTAGGAAAAAACAATTCAATCATTCTAAAGAAAATTATTAATCTGAAGACAACCTAAAACAACCGAATACCAGATTATTCCATAACAGTAATACTTCTAAAATAGGGGGCAGTAATACCAAAGAATCTAATAATTTGAACGAAAAAAATCACAGGTTGCTAATAATGCAAATAAAATCTAATTCTAATCTAATTCTAAACCAGATATAAGCAGTTTGTCACAGCAAATAATAAATAGAGAACCAATTATTTACCTTTAGAAGTTCTTACTATTCATGAGGCTTTAAAGAGAACCTGTCACATAGATTATGTCCCCCTTGCTGAGAACAGCACAAGCCAGGGTCATGCTGTTTCCTGCACTGTGCCCCTTATTCTGTAAGATGCTGTAGTTTGAGTATTTAGTGCTCAAATCTGCAGTTTTCAGCCACAAGAGTCATTCGAAGAGTCAGTTTTTTTCTAACCCCGCCCACCTGAGGCTAGCCCCACCCACCTCAACTGATAAACCTATTACTTTGAATAGGTAGAAACATGTGAATAACTGTTAATGGGCAGGGCTAGCCATTGTTGGGCGAGGCTAACAAGAAAAGATTTGAGGGGTAAATGCTCTAAAACTACAGCATCTTACATAATAAGGGACACAGTGCTGGAAACAGTAGGTCTGTCACTAGCTTGTGCTGTCCTCAGCAAAGGGGGCATAACCTATGTGACAGGTTCCCTTTAAATGAAACTATTTACTCCTCCCCTTCACCTACAATTACCACTTTCAACTTTTTCACTCCACTACAACCCACCAAGGATTCACCGTTATTCAAAACACCTTTGACAGTTGATAACACACAATCTGATACATTACCCTTATTACAAAATATTCCATATACTCCTTTTTTTAGCCCTTAATCCCTTCCTAAATATATTTCAGATCATAGAAGAATTAATAATCACACCCATGTTATGACTAGGATCCGGAAAAAAAAAGAACATTTATAAAAGAGGATGTCGAGGAGCAGCTAGCAAACTCAGATAAAACATTAAATTCGATGAACAAAAAAGACAGAAAAAGCACAATGTGAAAAGTGAAATATTTGATTTATCTTCTTATACCTTCACTAAGGAAGAGGAAAACTTCCCTGACTGTTCCATCAACCAATTTGCTGTATAAAAGGACCTTCAGATTTTTATTCGTAAACTTACTCTACAGAGATATTTTGAAGGGCCGTTCACACGGCTTATTTTGGGCACGGATTCCAGCGCTGCAATACGGCTGGAATCTGTCCCAGCCATTACGGTAATCCACAGTTCTCATAGAGAACTATGGATTCCGTCTCTCCTTATAGCTTGGCGGATCCGCCGGGCGGTGAGAAAGTGACATGTTCATTATCCTAGCGGGATACGCGCTGTGGATAATGAAAGTCTATGGGGCCGGCGGGCAGCGCCCCCGCCCCGCCCCTTACTCAAGCTGTAATTGCGGGCGAAATCTGTCCCACAATTACGGCTTGAATAAGCTGTGTGAACCGGCCCTAATACCGCAAAACACAAAAATAGAAGTAAAAATAAAGGTAAGAAAAATCTCCGTGATTCTGGGTCCAATGGTGAAAAAGATAGGAATGAACAAAATTGCCATGCTGAATTTAAAAGCAGATCCATTTTTTATCCAGTTTGGGCCAAAGGGAATCATATCAGGGTGTTCAAGGATTTCGTTTCCACAGACCTGAGAAATTTGGAAATTAAGCTTCCAAAAAAATTTAACCTTATAAAACAGGAAAATAAAGCAAAGATTTCATTTTCAAAAAATAGTAATATAGTAATCTGAAATGCAGACAAAAGGGTTCATAAATGACTGAAAAGAGGTCCCATAGACTTTAATCGTGAAAACGTTCTGTAGTGTCCACAGAACGTTTTTTTCTGCTCGTTTTGCTGCCGGTCAGTTTTTTGAAACATGTTGCAAAAAACAACTGAGCAGGGCAGAAAATGTACTATTGGAGTCTATGTAAAGCACCGGATATTTTTGGCACTTTTTTGGTGCGTTTATTTGCAGAAATCCATAGCAATTATAATGCTTTGCATTTCTGCAAGAAAAATGCAAAAAACTAACATTTTTTTCAGCAGCTTTTTACAGGCAGTGAACAAAAAACTCAGTTTTATGAACGTTTTTTGGATTAAGTTTTCAGTGAGATTTTTGTCCAATGCCATGTAGGCCTAGCCTAAGAAATACAAAAACACCATGAATAAACAACTGACTAGGACGGGTGTAAGGTATTCAAATAATCAAGACTATATATATTTAGTTATGCAGTACTTAGATACAAGAGACAGTCTCTCAGGACAAACCATTTAATCTGCTCCATGCTGCCAAAACCAAGAGATATTATAGAGAGTACTAGTACTTAGAGTGCTTTCACACGGTGCATTTTTTATGCATTTTTTCAATGCCTTTTTTTGTGCAGGAAGGCACAGCAATTAATGCTGTACATTGCTGCTCCAAAATCGTGGCAAATTCACGGTAGGGTGCTTTCACACAGTGCGTTTTTACCGCGATTTTTGCTGTTTTTTGTGCAGCCATGTACAGCACTAATTGCTGTGTCTTCCTGCACAAAAAACGCATTTAAAATGCACTGTGTGAAAGCACCCTTAGCACCTTCACCCTAATGAGTCAAAGCTGCACAGCATTGTCCGCTAATTGGCCCTGAAACTTGTTTGAGGCGGTAGCATACCTATTGCCTCACTTGATTAAAAATTGCAAAAGATAATACTTTGTAATAAGTGTAAAATTAACGTAAATAATTAAACCTTCTTTGTTTCTATGGGTTTTTTTCTGGTATTATTAGGGTGCGTTCCCACGGCAGAGGACAAATACTGGTCGGTTTACCCGACTGGTATTTGTCCTGTTTTGTGTCCGTCCCCACGGCCTCGGTGGGGGGAGGGGGGGCGGCCGAAAACCCATGCAGTGGGGACATGCCCTTAGGGGTCTCCCCTGTAATTACAGCACAATCTGACTGATTATATATGGGGAATTGTGGTTTGTACTAATATGCACGAGGCTTGTTCTAATATGCGTTGTTTAACACAATGCCTTTACTGATTATTGAACTTTTATGAACTTAGTTTTATTAGGTACTAATGTGTTATTAGGTCAATAAGTTATGTCCTAGCAACTTGTGCTAACATCCCCCTTTTGGCAACAGTATTTCTTTTCAACTACGAAAAAAAGTTAATTAAAAGGGGGGGCAAGGGCACCTTTGTGATCAGCACATTATCAGATGACCTCTTGTGTGAGAAGAAACTATTTAGCCTAGACAACATTTAAAAAAGTTTATTGCAAGAGTAAAATGAATTGTAGCCCTAGAATTAATTTTAATCATAGAAAAAAAACTTTTGTATTTCAGAAAAGGCTCTTTTTCTTGAGGATTCTTTTTTTAAGGGGATAACTTGTGGGGAAAAACCTTTAGTAAAATTTTGGGCGACATATTTGATGAGCGATTTTTATCGACAAAGTTGAAATCGGCACGGTTTTTATGGTAATCGGATTTTTTTTGATTCCCGCGATTTAATTAGTTTAAAAATCTGCGCAAATCTATTAATATTGCGCCATTTTCGGGGTTCTGAATTTTTGGGGGCCAGCCCAAAACAGCTTTCAGAATAGGCAGGGTGAGTGGGTGCGACTCAGACGGGTGTGTTGGTTGCGATTGGGTGGAAAAAACACTGACCCGTTTTAAAATAGAACAGCCCTTCCCGTTCTGCCTCATTTCCCCTCAGGTTTCATATTGTTGGACGTGCGCTCTGCATGTCTCCAAAAATACTCAGCGAAATCATCTTTTTTTCAACAGAGAAACCTTTACTATTACTGTTATTAGATTAGCATTGGAAGATTTTTGGGAGTAGTAGTTATTTTAAAAACGCATTAGTTAAAAGTCACGGGGGGGGCGGGGGGGGGGGGGGGGGGTGGGCGAACACAGACAAAACTTATAAAGGCATGATAAAGTTCACCCAAACTTAGTGTAGACATTGCACTTTCAAATCTTTATTATTAAAATTTGCTTGAAAATTCCTGGATTTGGGCAGTTAAAAATTATTTAGGATCACTCATTTTTTTGTTAACGCAGGGTCCCCCTTTGTTAGGGGGCAAAACTCCCCTTTTATTACAAA